>JANVCQ010065958.1:0-10178 GCA_025531925.1 Erythroxylum plowmanianum
AACAAAAGCATGAAATTTATCCTAGAACACTCATACCCATACTTTTCCTAAGCCATTTGAACCAAAAACCCTTCAAATTCCAAAAGATTTTAAACAACTAACCTTGAATCTCCACCCACAATTTTTGCTCTTTGGCTCTAATGGAAGATCAAGCCTTGCTCTTTCCTTTGCTTCTTGAAAAACTCTTAAAATCACTATTCTAAAGCAAAGAAAGGTGAAACCCTAAGTTGTTCTTCTTCTTCTCTTCTTTCTCCTCTCAATCGAAACACTCACCCTCTTTTCACTCAAACTTTTCGTTCCTTCTCTCCAAAACAAGACAAAAATGCTTTTGTTTCTTTCTTTCTTTGAATGAAGCCAAAAGACCAATCTACCCCTCCTTGCAAGCCTTATACCTTTTTACCTTAAGTGATCTTCCCATTTTGCCCTTATACATGCTTATTCCTTCCATTTAACTAACACCATACTATACTCTAACTTAATCTTAATTTCTCCATTTAATACTTCGAATTCCATCAATCTAAGCAATAAATCCTCCAACCATTGACATGCTAATTAAAATCTAACCAAAAGCAATTAATCAAACAAAACCTCAAAAATAAATTGAAATAATGCTTATTCAATAAGAAAAGAATTTGGGGGCCAACGTGTATTTTGCTTTAGTTGTTGAATATGTAATTGTCTCTTATTTGGAACTCTTCTAACTGACTGCTCCACTATTCAGGGTGAAAAATATATCCTGACTGGGATCTGGGGTCATCCCTATCGAATTGGAAACTGGCATCTATATACCCAGTCAGAACAAGATCTCCTTCTCCATATACTAAGAATACATCCTTAGTTCTTTTCAAGTACTTAAGGATATTCTTGACAGCCAACCAATGACCCTCTCTAGGATCTGACTAGTATATGCTCGTAACACTTAAAGCATATGATACAATGGGTCTCATACATAACATAGCATACATGATTGATCCTATAACTGAAGCATAAGGGACCAAATTCATGCGACCAAATTCATGCGACGCCTCTCTTTTTGTGTCTTTGGACACATAGATTTCGAGAGTGTAAACCCATGCGTCATAGGAAGATAAACTCTTGTGGACTACTCCACGCTAAACCTCTTTAGTATCTTGTCTATGTATGTAGACTGAGAAAGACCAAGCAATTTCTTATCTCTATCTCTATAGATTCTTATACCTAAAATAAGTTGCTTCTTCAAGGTCTTTGATAGCGCTTCGTAACACTAGTTAAAATAAAAGTTAAAATACTACTATAGTAGTGGTGAGTCTAGGTCGATTCCATAGAGAGTGTGTATAAACCTGTTGAAATAAAATTTATCGAAGTTTAGGTTAAGGGGGTTTTGGATTTTGGAAATAAGAAAATAAAATAAAAGTAGACTAATACAAAATTAAAGAAAACATGCGAAAAATGATAAAAGTGGGGAACTCAGTAAGGAGCCAGTCCTTTGGTTGAATCTCAATCTATATCCTAATTAAACATAATTCATTGATTTGTTGTTCTCTAACCTCTCCTAGCAATTATTAATCATGGGTTAATAATTAATCTGAATTTTCCCTTAGGTAGTGTTTAATCAAGATACGATTATTAATTAAATATAATTATCAAATAACCTGGGATATAATCTCTAGATTCAATTAGGCAATAGCATTATGAATTAGAAAAATGGATTAATCAATGCAACAACTACATATGATGCATCATTTAGCCTAGGTAATGTTATCCCTAATGATTACGAATCATTAGTCGCTACATATGGATTTTAACATAACAATTACGGATTATATCAAAATTCTAGCAATAGGTTGCAAATAAATGATTTAATGAACGCATTAAAATTATCTTTTCACAATACCCAATGGGTTCATACACAAATAACCGAACAGTAATGAAAATCTGATTATCCTATTAAATTAACATAGGTCAACACAATCAATTTTTAATGAGAGAAAGGAACAACAAAATAGTGAAATAAACTTAACTTGGGCCTTCGACGTTGATGTCACCTTTGAATCAGCGTTGGGATGTCTAGCCCTTTATGGCTCTCTCCTAAAAAAATGCTCCAGTACGATATTATAACCCAGTCGAAACCATCATATTCTATTGTGCTCCCCTTCTGTTCTCTCTCGCAAGCTCTATTATTCTATGAATTAAATGAATTAATTTTTGGTCCAAACATAGTATTCACGTCTTATTTAAAATCCTCCATACAGCCTATGGAAATGTCTTGTTTCACAAATGTCATTTGTGTTTTCGCAAACTGTCTATATGAAATGTAGATTGCATTTTATCTCCATACTGCTGTTGCTTTGATCTTGAAGTGCTACTGCTTCCCATCTGTGCTGCTACATTATTTTGCTTCTTTTTTTAATCCACCTTATGCACCATGTTTTGCTTCCCATCTGTGCTGACATTCTTTAGGTTCACCTTGGGTTGTGATGGTAATTTTCCTCCACCTTGTGATTCTAGCCGATTGAGCCTTACTACCATCTGACCCATTTGATGTTCTATGCTCTATTGGCTTGCTTTTCTCTCCTGTAAGAATTGTTGCAACTGCTGCTGCATATTTTGTTGATATTGCTACATATCTTGTTGAAATTGCAAATTGTTAGCAGCAAGATTCTTAACAATTTCTTCTCAAGATGCACCTGAATTGGAAGAAGAAGCTCCCTGTGCTCCTTATTTCTTTGGTTGAAATCCTGGTACCCCTTGCGGCTGATTTTGGAAGTAATTTTTTTGTCAGTTCCCCCTATAACTCAAGTTAGGGTGGTCCCTCCAACCTGGGTTATACGTCTATAAGTATGGGTTATATTGGTTTGGGAAGTTCCCTCCTGCAACATTCATATACTCCATACTCCCCTTTTGTAATGCTAGGCACTCATTAGTTGGATGACTTGTGTTTGAACATATCCTACACACCTTCACTTGTGCCTTTCTAATTGCAATATGTCTCACAAAAGATGTTAGTTCATCTAAACAATGTTCAATGGATGAAGTACTTACCTCATTTACTTGTCGAACATCATTGTGAGTGCCAAATTATTGGGTGTTAGTGGCCATCCGCTTAAGTAATATCCTACCTTCAATGGGAGTCTTCTTGCAAAGTACCCCACATCTCGCCGCATCAACCAAACTCCTCTCCATTAGTAGCAATCCTTCATAAAAATATTGGATAAGAAGTTGCTCTGGTATGTTATGGTTGGACAACTGACATATAACTTCTTGAATCGCTTCTAGTACTTGTAAAGAGATTACCCATTGTGTTGCTTAATACCATATATCTCCTTCTAAATATTTGCTATCTTTGAGGCCAGAAAATATATTTCCAAGAATAATCTCTTCATCTCTAACCAAGTATTCACTAGCCGGTAAATCAATTAGCCAATCCTTTGCTGCACCTTTGAGCGAGAACAGGAAAGCCTTTAATATGATCTGCTCGTCCATCACCCCATGAGGCTTCATGCTCAAACACACCATTTCGAGTTCCTTAAGATGATTATGTGCATCCTCACCTACAAGGCCATGAAAGTTAGGCAATAAATGAATTAATCTATATTTTAACTCATAGGTAGCATATTCAACGAAGTCCGGAAATGTTATTCGTAATTTTTTATAAGTTAAATCAGGTGAAGCCAACTCCCTTAGAGTTCTTAAATTTTCCATCGTGTCTTCGAATTCTGATTCCTATTCGCCTACCAAAGTTGACCTTGCTTCCTTATGCAATCTCCGTAATGTTCTCCTGATCTCTGAATCAAGTTGCTCAATTTCTCTACGAGGAGATCTGGTCACTACCATGAACCAACACTAATGGACAATTAAAAATTAACAAGTAACAGAAAGAATGATTATAAACAAATATATTCACAAAACACCATCTAAAATCAAATTCAAAAATTAAGCTACTACATTCCCTAGGAATGATGCCAAAATTTGACAACGCGTGTCGAGTATACTGTAAAATTTACTTGACTTTGCACACTAAAATTTATAGTTATGGTGAGTCGAGATTGAATCCACAGGGAATGTTTGATTAATTTTTGTAATGAAATTAATTGATGCCAGGAAAGTATATCGGGGGTGGGGTTTGAATTTTAAACAATTTAGAAATTAAAGTAAAAGTAAACTATTGAAAACAACTTAAAATAAACAATAAAAAATGAGAAAAGTGTTGAATATAAGTAAGGTCCGATTCTAAGGTCAATCTCGGCCTAAACACGATCAAGCATATTCCTTCACTCTAATGTCTTTACAACTCTTTTTGGACTATTGATCTAAGACTAATAGAACGCTCTACAAATCTCGATTTTCCCTTAGGTTATATTTAATCAAGATACGATTGTTAACTAAACCTAACTATCGAATAACCTAGGATACGATCTCTAGATTCAATTTGGCAGTCATATTATGAATTAGAAAATGTTCAATATAGGCAATAACCTCACACATTCGGGTTATCTAACCTAAGTTATGTTGTTTTTAACGATTAACGATCATTAGATGCTACTCATAAACATCAGAAGTAACGATTACGAATTACAATCAATGTTTTAGCAATAGGATCGAAATAAAACAATCAAAATAACATATTAAGATCATTCATCCCAAAACCAACTAAATCAACACCAACAACACAATAATCCAAAAAGAAATTACAAATTTAAAATGATAGAAATAGTTTAACCATGACTTGACATCGATATTCCCATTGAACCGGCGTTGGGAAACCAGCCTTCCATCTCTATTTTCTTGCTCCAAGCATAAGTCATATTTCCCATTTGCTACGACAGTGAAGGGTGAAGAGGAAAAATAATATTCAGATGCTCCACTATGGTCTGCTTTACGTTTTACGCACACGCAGCTCTCACTGCTTCCTTATACACTGTAGCTCGGATGGGACAATTAAGTTTTGTGTTTTTCTACTGTCCATACCTAAGCTTCACTTCATATAGTTGCCTTCATGTAGCCCTTCATTTTGCCTCCACTGTACTACTTCATGCCTGTGCCCACTAGCACTCCAACTAGCAAACCACCAAGCCATGATTCTCTTTTCTGTTGTGCCACCACTATAGCTTGTTGATGGGACAAATAAGATGTTGTTGCCTTGTTAAAACCTTCTCCTCATACCTTTTGGGAAGTTGTGTTAGACGCCCAACACAAGTGTTTCACTCATACCTGCTGCTCCTTGCTTGATCAAACACGCTACCATTTTGCTCCTTATTTGTCATAGTGTTACTTCAACATCTTAAGTCTAATGCATGAAAAATCATGTTACCTTCTTCTTCTGCAATTGTTTTGTTATTGAACCATAATATTCACGTAGCTACATGGGTGTGAGATGCAATCTTTAATTTATCTTCTGTGTCCTTTCATTTTTCTTATACTCTTATTGTCTTTTAATTTTCTTCTTCTCGTTTCATAAAGACAAGTGAGTATTAATCTTCAGAAAATAACCCAAATGTAATGTTTCTGACTCACTTTAATTTCTTTGCTCCTAAATTGTACCTAAAATCACATATGAGTTAAAGTGAGTATCTTAAGCATTTTTAAGACATTAATCACTACGTGTAGCCTATGACATGAATAAAAATTTTAACATATATCAAATTCCCCCACACTTAGCCTTTGACCGCTCTCGAGCAAATCATCAAAATCAAATTCACGAACCAAAACTTTAACTCATTTTCCACATTTCTTAAGAATAGATAACCATAAATAAAGGTGAATGGCTTCCAAAACTTAAGCAAAAATTCAACATTCAAAGCTTCTACTCATGATCTATCAATATTCACTATCCTTAAAAATTGAGCAATCTAGAGGTAGAATTGGATAAAGGGTGTTTAAACAAGATATTTTTATGGGTACACTCAGACACCATTCATGATCACAATAATCCATAACTTTGCATATCATTTTATTTCTCCACCACTAAAAGTCATGTGCATAATCATGAATCAAAGGACTTTTTAAGGTTGTAATGTGGGTAAAGGTAAGGTGACATGTGTTTAGGTCAAGTAGCATGTAAGCCATCGAAGCTAGTGAAACAAAAGTAACAATCAATCAAAAACTGGGTACTGTCAGCTATGATGAATGCAACATTTATATTTCACAACCTCGTTCAGCTCTCACACACAAACCACTTGAAACATATATCAATCTGAAGGAATCACTCATACACTCTATGCCAACAATACATTAAAACCATAAGAGTGAACCTTCCAAGTCTACATCTACCTCATATTGAAAATATTTAAATAACACATTCATTACAACTCTAGAAGGATGCATTAACCATAAACAACTTTTCAACACATATTTAATTCCTCCTTGATACATTTATTTTAAACAATTTTTTCATCATTTTTTCTTTCTTTCTTTTCCATTGTCTTTTCTTTTCTCTTTTTTTTTCTTTTTTCTTTTCTTTCTTTTCCTTATAAAATTAAAATAAATTGTATCAACATGGGAATTTCAATGAAAAGACATAACAAAACATCCCAACATTAACCAACCCACACATATGTACACCCCTACACTCACACTTTTATACATCCACAAACTCACCAATCACAAATGTTCCACTAGCTTTGTGGCTTGGGTAGGACATTTGGTTAAGTATAAAGCATGTAATATGGTTGATACAAAAAGAAAGGCTAAAGCTCAAAGAAGTTTATCAAGGAAAAAAACATGTCCAAAGGATAGGTTATTTGGCTAATTTAGTTTATGAAAAACAAAGAATGCCTACTCATGTTCATGTTAATACATGTGATAAAATTGTGGTCTCAAATAAAAATTCAATGCAAAATCGAGATGTATATGTTATGAAGGTCACACATTATCAAAAGGCAATGAGATTGATATGGATGTGTTAGTCAAGTAAGGCTTAAAATCTCACCAGCTTTGTCTACCACTAATCACTATTCTTTAAAGATAATGCACATTAACAAACCACAAGAGCAAAAGCATATGCCAAATTTTGCTATGGATTTTACTAATCAATTCACCCTGTAATTACGATTAAATAATCTTAAAAGCAATATAAAACAAGAAAATTTTTTATTTGTTCGTTTAATTTTGAAAACCACCTAAGAAGTCACAGAAGCTACAATTAAACTCAAAAACATGTATTAAAACTAATGTACCCCACCCCCACACTTAAAACTTGCATTGTCCTCAATGTAAAATCAAATGCAAGAACTAAAGTAGTTAACAAAAATAGCAAATGCAAAAATGTAAAAAATAGAGATTAACTTCCCTTAGGTTGCCTCCCAAGCAGCACCTTTGTTTAACGTCATTGGCTCGACCTCCAGTTGCGTACTTTAAGTGACACTAGTCACCTCCTCCAGTATCAACACCTCCAAATCCTCCATTTGGAAGCCCTCATAATATGACTTCAAGCGATGACCATTCACTTCGAATGTCTTGTTAATTTTGAGGCTCCGGATCTCTATTATACCAAATGGAAAGATATGAGTGATAACAAATGGACCAACCCAATGAGAACGCAACTTACTAGGAAAGAGCTTGAGTTTGGAATGATATAGTAACACTTTCTAGCCTACCGGGAAGCTTTTCCTTGAAATCATCTTATTATGAAAGGCTTTCGTCCTCTCCTTATGTATCATTGCATTTTGATATGACTCATTCCTCATCTCTTCCAACTCTTGAAGTTGCAACTTCCTATGCACTCCTACATCATGCAAGTTCATGTTGCTTCTTTTGATAGCCCAATATGCCTTATATTGTAATTCCAATGGAAGATGACATGGCTTTCCAAACACTAGCCTGTATGGCAACATTCCAATTAGCATTTTATAAGCCATTCGGTAGGCCCACAATGCATCTTCTAATCTTACACTCCAATCCTTCCTATTAGGTTGCATAGTTTTCTTGAAGATTAACTTGATTTCTCGATTTGGGACTTCAACTTGCCCATTGGTTTGACAATGGTAAGCAGTAGAAACTTTGTGCGTGATGTGATATTTTTTGAACATTACTTCCATCACCTTGTTGTAGAAGTGGGTTCCTCTATTGCTAACGATGGCTTTTAGTATCCCGAACCTAGAAAGAATGTTAGCCTTAACAAAATCTGCAACAACCTTAGCATCGTTAGTCCTAGTGGTTTTAGCTTCCACCTATTTAGAAACATAATCAACCACAAGCAATATATAAGTAAAGCCAAAAGACAGAGGGAAAGGTCCCATAAAATCAATGCCCCAAGCATAAAAAATTTCATAGAAAGGCAAAGAGGTTTGTGGTAATTGATCCTTATAGGATAGGTTACCTGACTGTTGGCATGTATCATAGGATTTGCAGAAGTTAAATGGATCTTTGAACAATGTTGGCTAGTAGAAGCCGCTCTCTAGAACTTTTTAAGCTATCTGTTTTACTCCAAAATGTCCTCTATAAGCGTGCGAATGGCAAAGGCTAAAATTGTTGATGATTCATTTTTCGATACACACCTCCTGATAACTTGATCTGCACAGTGCCTCCAAAGATATGGATCATCCTATACACAATACTTCACTTTACTTTGTAGTTTATCCCTCTGAGTCTTTGACAAACCAACAGGTAATTCGTTAGTTACTAAAAAATTGACAATGTATGCATACAATGGTGGTGTCGCATTGACATAAAATAATTGCCCATTCGAAAAGCTTTGTCATTGAGGGATATCATCTTCTTCCTTTATCAAATGGCTAAGATGGTCTACCACCATGTTTTGCTTCTTTCTTTGTGACCCCCTTCTTATCTCTGATCTCTAAGTCGATTTCCTGTAGGAGAAGAATCCATTTGATTAGCCTCAGTTTTGCTTCTTTCTTTGTGACCAAGTATCGTAAAGCTGCATGGTCAGAATAAACAATCACTTTAGCACTAAGAAAATACGTTCAAAATTTTTCCAAAGCAAAAACCATAGATAACAATTCTTTTTCAGTAGTGGAATAGTTCAATTGAGCTGGATTTAAAGTCTTTGAAGCATAGTAAATGGCATGCAAAGCTTTTCCCACTCTTTGTCCTAAAACTGCCCCCATTGCATAATTGCTCGCATCACACATGATCTCGAATGGGAGGTTCTAATTTAGCGGTTGAATCACTGGTAGGGATGTCAGAATCTCCTTAAGTTTGTTTAATGCTTCTTTGCACCTCACGTCGAACTCAAAAGACATATCTTGTTGAAGAAGCTTGCATAGTAGTATGGCTATCTTTGAAAAGTCCTTAATGAATCTTCGATAAAAACCTGCATGCCAAGAAAAGAATGCACTTCCCTTACAGTAGAGGGGTAAGGTAAAGAAGAAATGATATCAACTTTGGACTTGTCTACTTTAATACCCTTAGCAAATATCACATGACCGAAAACTATACCTTGATCCATCATACAATGACACTTTTCCTAGTTCAATACAAGGTTAGTTTATATACATCGTTCCAAGATAGTGGCAAGATTCTCTAGACATTCATCAAAAGAAGATCCATACACACTAAAATTATCCATGAATACCTCAATAATCTTCTCAACATATTTGGAAAAAATGCTTACCATACACCTTTGGAACGTGGCAGGTGCATTACACAATCCAAATGACATCCTTTGATAGGCAAACATACCAAATGGGCATGTAAATATGGTCTTCTCCTGATCTTCCGGTGCGATCGGAATCTGAAGATAACCTGAAAAGCCATATAAAAAGCAATAATAATCATAACTAACCAATCTCTTAAGCATCTGATCAATAAAAGGAAGGGGAAAATGATCTTTATGAGTAGCAGAATTTAACTTTCTATAATCAATGCATACTTGCCATCTGGTTTGCACTTGGTTGGGAATCAACTCACCTTCCTCGTTTGTCACAACGGTGAATCTAGACTTCTTTGGAACCATCGAGATAGGACTTACCTACTTATTGTTAGTAATCGGGTACATAACCCTAGCATAGCTTCAACACCTCCTTCTTCACAACTTTCGTCATTGGAGGATTCAACCTACGTTGAGCTTGCCTTGTAGATTTTGCATCCTCCTCTAACAAAATATGGTGCATGCATATGGAAGGGCTTATCCCTTGGATATCTGTGATAGCCCACTCGATGGCCTCTGATATGTGCTTAATTGTTGATATTTTTAATCATTTACACTTAGCAATTATTGACATAAAAATGCCTAAGATACT
>JANVCQ010065969.1:0-10178 GCA_025531925.1 Erythroxylum plowmanianum
GGGGGAAGACAAAAGAGAATAGAGAGATTCAGGTGAAGAAGAAGAATAGCAGAGAGGTGGAAACAGGGTGAACATCCGATCATCTGGGTGAGAGCCAAGAAAAAGCAAAGGCGAGAGCTAATGCAGGAAACATGAGAGGGGTAGGAGATCACCACAACTCCCTCATCTGATCCTTGTTTGCTTATTCTATTCTTCATGTGTTGCAATGTTTCTTTGTTATTTTAGTAGACTTACATATCCTGTTAGCTTAACTGACTCATACTCTTTTAGCTTTTGATAGTTTATTTCGATTATTCACTAGGTTTGTTGCTTTAATACTTCACTTATACTGATCAAGATGGGATTAAAGTATTCAAATATGATGAATCTTGTTATCTCCAGACAGCGTATGTCGAATGCATTATAAAATTTACCTGACTCTGCACACTAAATTATTTTGGTTAACTTCCATAATGGAATTAATTGATGCAAGGACAATATAAAAGATAGGGGGTTTGGATATTAACAATTTAGAAAAAAAGTAAACTATCGAAAAAAATTAAAAAAGCAATAAAAATGATTAAAGTGTCGAGTATGAGTAAGGTCCAATTCTAGGGTCTATCTTAACCTAAACATGATCAAACGTAATCCATCATCCCAACGTCTTTACACCTCTATTTGGACTATTGATCTGAGACTAATAGAACACTCTACTAATATGGGTTTTCCCTTAGGTTATGTTTACTTAAATATGATCGTAATTAAACATAACTATAGAATAACCTAGGATACAATCTATGGATTCAATTTGGCAACAATATTATGAAGTGAAGAACGACCAATATAGGCAGTAACCTCACACGTTCGACTTATCTAACCTAAGTTAAGTTATTTCTAATGATTTATAATCATTAGATGGTACTAACAAACATTAAATGTAACAATTACATATTACATTCATCATTATAAAAGTAGGTTCAAAATAGAACAATCAAAATAATTTATTAAGATCATCTATCCAAAACTAAACTCAATAAACACAAACAACACAATAATCCAAAAATAGATTATAATGTTAAGAATGAAATAGCTTAACCATGACTTGGCTTTGATATCCTTGTTGAATCGTCATCGAGAAGTTAGCCTTCCATCTCCATCCTTAAACTCTCACTGTTGGCCATCCTTTCCATTGCAACTATCGGTTTCGAAGAACGAAGAAAAGATCAAGAGAAAATGAAAGAAAACTGTCAGCTAGGTTATGTCCCGAATGTTCTCCCTTTATGCCATCACCCCTTCCTTATGTAGTAAAGACTAGGATTAAAACCGATGGACATTTGACTCTTAGAGGGACATCTAGCTCTTCTTACACCTATGAATGGCCTCTCATGAGTGTGAGGAGGCCTCATGGGTGGGACTTAATAAGTCAAACCCATATCGTGAGAAGCATTCTAGCCCTTCAAATGCATTTCCTTTTCTTTATTCCAAGTGCATCCATCCACCTTTGTTTTTTTTATATGTTAAACATTAGTGGAAAATGTGGTTAAAAGGATAGCTAGTTCTCCTCTCCAGTAGCCACCTAACACACCTTTAATCTATACTTAAAAAGCTATAGTAAATGGACATGTGGTGTGTATGGTGTCCACAAGTCCCATGCCTTCACGTTAGTTTTCTTCATCTTCCCATTCTTTGCTTCAACCCTCCACTCACTTGTAGTTGTCTAACTTTTATTTTATTATCCAAGTAAATACTAGTGGAATGGTAGTTGGTTACCTTGCATGGGTGTGAGAGTGTCTCATAACCATGTAAATCCATCCACAACTATGAGTGATGTTTAAGTTAGTGTAAAAATTCCAACAGGTTGTGAGCATGTTTCATGCTCCACTATTTAATGCTTTATCCCATTCTTTTGTTCTAATATTCTTCTTCTTGATTTATGAATAACAAAGTATGGAAATCGAGAAGTTGACTTCAATGAATATGCTTTTAGCCTACTTTAGCTTCTTTACTTCCGAGATGTACCTAAAATCAAATATATGCTAAAGTAGGTATTCTAAACATTTTTAAGTCATTAATCACTAAGTATAGTATATCAATTGAATCAATATTTATACAGATATCAACTTCTCCCACAATTAGTTTTTGACCTCCCTCGGACAAATAATCAAAATCAAAATCACAAACTAAAACTTTTACTCGTTTTCCATATGTCCTAGGAATAGATAATCATAAGTAAAGATGAATGACTTTCAAAACCCATAGCAAGAACTCAACATTCAAAGATTCTACTCATGATCAATTAGCATTCACCACCCTTAGAAACTGAGTAACCTATGGGTAGACTTGGATAAAAGGTTTTTAAACAAAATATTTCCATGGGTACACTCAAACACCATTCATAGTCACAATTGTCCATAACTTTACATATCATTTCATTTCTCCACCACTAAAAATCACATGTATAATCGTGAATCAAAGGACTTTCTACGGTTATAATATGGGAAAGGGTAAGGTGAAATGTATTTTGGGAATGTAGCATAAAAGTCATCAAGTTAGTGAAGCAAAAGTAACACTTAATGAGATATCAAGGCATAAGTTAACATCATTTCAAAACTAGGTGTTGTCAACTATGAAGAATGCAACAATTATGTTTCACATCTTAATTCAGCTCTCACACCATAAGCTATATAAACATAACACAAAAAGTGCTCCCTCCAAAATAATATCCTCCTCATATGCAATATATTCAAACATCCAATCAATATAGCTTAACGAGAATAAAACTATTAATTAACAACTTTTCACAACAATTGTATTTCCTCCTTGCTACTTTTATTCAAACTCACATTCTTTTCTTTTCTTTCTTTTGTTTCAAATATAAAACTGATAGAAGCTACATCAACATAGGATTCATAACATGGAATTTTAACAAATATAACTAACCCACATGTATACATACCCCCATACTTAGGCTTTTATACAACCAAAGTCATCAAGAATTAACAAATGCTTCACTAGCTTTAAGACCTGGGTAGGAAATTTGGTTAGGTGCATATGATGTGGTTTATACAAAAGAAAAGGTCAATAAAGTTTAAAGGGTTTAGCAAAGGAAAATTCACGTAAATGGGTAGGCTATTTGGCTAATGTAGCTTGCAATCAATAAAGAATGCCTAATCATTATCATAAAATGCATATGATAAAAAGGTAGTCTTGAATAGAAAATCGACGCAAAGTAAGGATGTATATGTAATGAAGGTTCCACATAACAAAAGATAGTGAGATTAATCTGAATGTGTCAGTATGATATGGCTCAAAACCTCACTAATTTTTTTCTACCACTAGTCATTGCTCTTCTGAGAATAATGCACATTAACCAATCACAAGAGCAAAAGTACATGCTAAGGTTGCAATGGATTTTTCTAGTTAATTCACACTTTAATTATGACTATGTAGTCTTAAAAGCAATAGAAAATAAGAATTCTTTTATTTTGTTTGTTTGATTTTGAAAACCACCTAAGAAGTCACATAAGCAACAATTAAGCTCAAAAACATGCATAAAACCAAGATCCCCACCCCCATACTTAAAGCTTACATTATCCCCCAAGTTAACATCAAATGTAAGAAATGAAGCATTTAACAAAAATAACTATTGTGAAAACGTATAGAAATAGAACTTGATTTCACTTGGATTACATCCCAAGTAACGCTTTTGTTTATCATCGGTGGCTCGACCTCCAGTTGCATGCATCAAATGGCACCAGTCACATCCTCCAACATCAATACCTTCAAATCCTCCGTTTAGAAGCCTTCATAATATAGCTTTAATCAATGACCATTCACTCTGAATGTCGTGTCAGATTTGAGACTATGTATCACTATTGCACCAAAAGGAAAGACATGAGTGATAACAAACGGGCCAACCTAACTGAAACACAACTTACATGGAAATAGTTTTAGTTTGGAATGATATAATAACACTTTATAGCCCACTGAGAAGCTTTTCCTCGAAATCATCTTATCATGAAAAGCCTTTGTCCTTTCCTTATATATCACTTCATTTTAATGTCACTCATCCCTCATCTCTTCCAACTCTTGAAGCTGTAACTTCCTATGCACTCTAGCATCGTCCAAAATCATGTTGCATCTTCTGATAGCCAAATATGCTTTATGTTGTAATTCCACTAGAAGATGACACGGCTTCCCAAACACTAGCCTATAAAGTGACATCACAATTGGTGTTTTATAAGTCGTCCTATAGGCCCTTAATGTGTCTTCCTTTAGGTTGCACAGTTTTCTCCAAGTTTAACTTAATTTCTCAATTTGAGACTTCAGGTTGCTCGTTGGTTTAGGGATGGTAAGTAGTGGAAACTTTATGCATAAAGTGATATTTTCTAAACATCGCTTCCATCACCCTATTGCAAAAGTGGGTTCCTTTATCTCTAATAATGGCTTTTGGTATCCTGAACCTAGAAAGAATGTTAGCCTTAATAAAATCTGCGACAACCTTTGCTTCATTCCTTCTGGTGGCTTTGGCTTCCACCTTGATAAGTATATATTGCATTATATTTTAAGGCATAGTTTGATACGTGTTTAGTTATTAATTTAACCATTTAGTATATGTTTAGGTTAGAATTGTGTTACTCCTTAACACTTTTCAGATAAAAGCTACATTTACCCTACGAGAGACTCTCAGTAATTACTTCTTTCTCTTTTTCTTTTTGGATCTTCTTTTTAGTGGTCTGGGTGATTGCCATTATCCTATCCTTACGATTTGTTTCAGTTGTGTTTTGTAAACTCCCCTTCTGTCTCTTTGCCACTGACTTTATAAGTTGATTCATTTTAACCTCTAAATTTTATACAGATGCTTTCATTTGTTGATGTTTTGTTCTATATTCTTGAATGACTTCCACAATTAGCCCATCCATGCTAAGTTTCCTTGGCTATGATGCTTGTGTTCGGAATCTAAGTAGAGAGTTGTTATTTTTTTTGTCCTTGAATACCCCATGAAAAGTTATGGCCATTCCTTCAATAAGGATTGTACGTATTACAATATGGACCGTTTTGGTTTCTTGAAGTGTTTCTCAAATAATCCCTGCATTCAGGTTAAGCAAGTTGATGCTCTTATCCTTGGTGATCTAGCCTACATGCTTCATACTACATCACCCTTTCTTGTGGAAACATATTTAATTTGTCTATCTATTTACTCAAGACCTCCACTTAACTCGCCAATTGAGCCACCACATCTACTTTATAAATTCCCACTAACCTAGTAGTTTATGCTCTGTCTAAGCATCATTTATAGTTGTTCGTAGCCATGCCTTCAATCAACTTTTAGGCCGCTTTAGGTGTTTTATGGTTCAACACCCCTCCAAATATTGCATCTATCGACTGCCACATACTTTAACTTAACCTATTATAGAAAGTTTGAATTTGCATCTACAGTGGTAGTCTATGATGAGGGCATCATTTAAGAATCACCTTAAATCTCTCCCATATGTCATAGAGTGACTCACCATCAATTTGGGAGTACAACAAGATGTCATTTCTCATCTTTACATTTTTTGCAGGGGAAAGTACTTCTATAAAACATTTTCTACTTAATCCCATGTAGTAACTGATGAACGTAGCATAGAGTTCAACCACTGTTTAGCGTTTCCTCTTAAGGAGAATGGAAATAGATGCAGTCTAATTGTGTCATTGTTTACTCCACTAATTTTAAACGTATTGCAAAATCCTAAAAAGTTAGAGATTTGTGTGTTTGGATGATGTTAGGCTTGATCAAAAAACTGATTGTTAGAACAGTTGGTCTCATTATTCTTAATTCTATACCATTTAGTCTTGGCATAGCATAGTTGAACATTGTAACCTTTTAAGCCTTCTATCTGACGATCTAGCTCAAAATCTAATAGATTAGTCCTACGAAGATCCCTTCTTGTCGTTCTCTCCATTTCAGGATTTGCGTTTAGTAAGTTCTTAGATGTACTTCAGGTCATAAACTAACTAGGAGTCTAATTCTAAAATAAATAAATTAAAAAAATAAAATATTGTAAAATAAAAACAAGAAATAAAGCAAATAAAAGATAACAAAGTAATGACCATATTAACATAAAAAAGGTTTTCCTAACATCACTGTCCCTGAAAATGGTGTCAAAAACTTAATTGACTTTTTTTAAGTGTCATTTATAAAATAATCGCAAGTGCATGACATAGTTATAGCTAGTAACGGTAAGTACAGGTAAATCCCACGAAGACGATAAATGCTAGTAGTTACCATTATCTTATTATCTAGTCTACAAGTTTGATTTGGGATTTTAATTAAAGAAAAGAATACTTAAGCAATTAAAATGAGGCACACAAAAAGATTGAACAGAGAATTAAGAAATTACATAGAAAATTATCGATATCAAAACTTAGTCTCTAGGTTTCAAATCTCCCTAAATACTCTTAATTGATTGATGAGATTCCTATGGTATGTTAATAGCTCATTTTTTAGTCTAATAACAACTAATCTTAAGGTTATCAACCGAATTACTTTTGTTAAAATTTATATAATTTCTTTATCAATTTGTGAATCTTGTTATTAGGTTTAACCCTAATCTAGAGGATTTATTTCATCCTATCTTTAGGATTGCAATCAGCTTCTTCTAATTACAGTAGATCTATTCATAAATAAGATTTCTCAATCTTTGGATTATGAAATTAGATTATGCATTAATATTCTGGATCTATTAGAACATATATTAAACTTATAATTGAATCACAATATATAAATTCGAACAATTGCATTAATAAAAGAATAAAGACATGTTATTGCACAAAACTAACGGTCATCTAACCTAGGCATTAAAAGAATTTAGTTACAAAGTATAGAACACGAAATCAAATACAAATAAAAAGAAAAAACAATTGGAAATAATGGGTTCATAAATCTAAATCTTCCTGATTATCTTCTATCAAATATTCTTAAAAGGTAAATGTCTGATCTTGTATTCCAATGGATCTTTCGATGATTTCTTTGTGTCTTCCACTTTTTTGACTCAAAATTGCCCCTTTTGAATGATCTCTAGCTCTACAATCACCTCTTAATGTCTGCTCTCCATTTTTACCTCTGAACACTTTTTTTTATAGTAAAATCTAAGGTTTAGAGAGATACACATTTTGATACTCAGTCGCGTACTAGACCATGTATAACTCATGATACCTAGAATTTGTGATTCTGCATGGCCTAAAAGAAGTACACAGGCTGATGCTTCAAATATTCATTTTATATTGTGTTTTCATCTAAATTCTTATCCTTTAATTCTATGAAGGCATTTATAACCTATAAACACATTTGAAGAAAATTAAGTACCAAATATACGATAAAAATATATAATATCAAACAAAAATACACCAAAGATGGTGTATAAATATGTTTAAATATACATCTATCAGGATTCTTATGTTTTAAGAACCTATTCGTAATATGTCAACTTCTTCTTTACTATTAGACCCAATACTCATGGAAGGACTTACCAGTCTATCAATGATAGTTAAAACCATCACTCCTATTTTAATGTCCAACCTAGGTGTAAGAAGACAAGTCCCAGGACAATGCAGTAGAAAACATAAATAAAACTTAAAAATCTCAAATTGAAGGTTCTTACATAAATTTAAAGGAAGGTAAAAAGAATTCAAGAAGCTTAAAAATACAATTTCTAAAAAATAAAGGATGGCAATAAGGAAATGAAAAGGCTTAAAAATATAATTTCTAACGTTACCATTTATTATTTAACATTAACTACTGCAGACCTAATCGCTTTGGTAATTTTCCACTAGATTTTGAAGGAACATTTAAGAGGTAGTTAGAAGTAGAACTAGGTTATAGAGCTAGAGCACTGGATGGTTATTTATTGGATTGGTGATGGCATCGGAACAAGTAAGTGGATGAGTGAGCTGACGTTGGAGCACTAAAGGGTGACAATCATAGTGGAGTTGGTAGGTGACTACAAAGAGACTGGAGGTAGTGAACAATAATTATGATGTACAAATAATTACGTTATAGTAACCAAAACCAAGTCTTCCCAAATCACAAATAAGTAAGCCAATTCAAAGCAAAGATGCATAGAGGTAAAGACCATGAGATCGCAAGAGCAAAATAGAATAATCCAAAAACACAAAGACACACACACACAAAGAGAGAGAGAGAGAGAGAGAGAGCAAAGCATAATATTTCGTTAAACCAATAAGAAAAGTAAATAATAGAACAAAAATAAGAGAGTAGTTTGAAGGAAAGAGTTGTTATTCAGGACTTGTAGTACAAACAAGAGAGCAATTTGTGAAAATAAACAAATCAAATATCTTAAGGAGAGAGCAAGTCATCTCATAGACTTTATCATATACATCTATATATATATAAGATAAAGAATGTTTTAAAGTTATTTCGTCACTAAACTACAATCAATTGATTAGCTGTAGGACATAAACAAATAAGGTTTATTACCAATTTTATAATTGTCTCAATATTGGATAAGATGGAGATCACCGGAGAAGAAACCAAAAATAGTTTGATTCTCTCCTTGCATGAGATTGCTAGGTGAGACTTCGACAAAGGTAAAAAGACGTGTCATATTGCAATTGTGGTCTATGGAGATGCAGAGAATGGCTACTGCATGCCATGTCTATACCGATGATAGGTGGAAGGCTTTAGAATAGCAGTGAGTGACACTAGAGGTAGTGTTATGTCAAGACTAACAAATAGAAGCAACTTAAGATGGCGTTGATTTGTAGATATAGCTTGGTGAGAAGCTAGCAAGAGGCATCTATAAGTGTAAAATTGCTGAGAGAAGGAAAATAGGTGATCAAATAAGATGCTAATGTAGGTAGTTAGGTAATGTGACATAAGCTGATGGCGGTCAAAGGTAGAAGGTTTCGTGCAACATTATATTGTAGAAGTTGGTGGCTTAAGCAGCTGGTAACTTAAATTAATTTTATGGGATAGACCTTTTTAATCTCCTCCTCTATGCCTTGCAATAATGATTCCTCTAAAAAAAATGAAAGTGGTAACACAATTGACAACTAGTGTAATAGTCAATTTGGTTAGAGTTTGAGGCTATTGAGTCATATGAGTTTTATCATTTGAGAACTAATGAAGTACATTTCATTCACATACATATTGTTAGCATACACATATGAATCATGATTTAGTAAACATTACAAAGATTGTGTGTGCACTCAATTGACATATTCTAAGGTATGAAAGACTTAAAATGATGATGATTTGATTGTGTATTGCTTATGTCTTGAATTTTGGTTTGATGGATTATAATTAGTAAATTTGGAGTTAATTGTTACAATTGGAAAATTGATGAATTAAAATATACATTTAGTCTAGGAAAAATGTTAAGTGGTAAGACAAGTTGGCATATGGAAAATTAGGATGACTAAGACTATAACATGGGTGACATTTGGCATAGAAAATTAAAAGACTAATGGTAGTAGTGATTGAGTGACAAATGGTGTAGGATATTGGTGATATTTGGCAGCCACATAAGCGGACATGTACTTATCACCTTGGATGACACGTATCTTTTTAAAACAAGGATACCTTGTACCAAAAGGCTTAAGCAAATGTAGAGTCACTCATCTTTCTTGAAGTTTCTGCTGCATACTTTCTTCTCCTTTCCTCTTACCACCGAAACACCCACACCCTCACTTCTCTGTGTTTTATGTTGGGACCCAATCTCGGGATCGGATCCCAACTGAAAAACAGAACGCAAAAACGAATATCAAAAAAGCGGAACGAACAAAAGCGGAGCGAATAACAAATCGGAGAACAAATCGAACGAAGCAAACGAAATCATACATCGCAAAACAAAACGGAACAAAACGGAAAGCATAACAGATACGAATTGAAACTGAAACGGAAACGAATCGAATAATAACAAAGCGGATCGAATCGAAGCAAACGAACGGATAACGGATATCAAAGCGAAACGAAACGAAATCGAATGTCATCGGAATCATACAAAACGGTTCAAACAAAACATAAGCAGAGACAAATCAAAATGGGTCCGACATCCGAAGCGTGGACATATATCTTAGAGTAATATCGCGTTGGAAACCCTAGACTTTACCAACTTAATCCGGTGTAAATTTTTTTTTCTTTTCTTTGCCATAGATACTCACACATGTCAACCTAATCATAAATCATACACACTTTC
>JANVCQ010065980.1:0-10177 GCA_025531925.1 Erythroxylum plowmanianum
CCTATTCCTATTAGGAATAAGAACATCATAATCCTAAACCCATTAGAATTATTGAAGCCCAATAAGTTTCGGCTCATCTTATATCTCATATAATAAAAGCCCGACAACATAATTCAATCTAACTTAATAAATATATCCACATATGTTGGACCCCATTTTTGGAGCCCAACATTTGGAGTTACAAACGTGGGAAAACTCATTTCTTATAACTTCAGAGAATATTTTGGGAAACTTCCAATTGGGATTTCAGTTTGACTTCTTCAGAACATTTGTTCCCCTTTGTCTTAGGTTTTTAATGACACTAAAATTATTCAATTTGGTTCAGAAATATAAAAGTTATGGCCCAAACACTTCTGGACTATTACTAAATCGAGATTGTACACCATACCCCAACTTCACTTAAGAAATTGAAAGTCTTAGGGACTGAATTGAAATTCGATTCCTTCAGATAGTTTGTAGCTCCATGTCTCTAGTGTAATTAGAAAAAAGAATCAACTCATTTAGATCTCTATAGATCAAGATATTGCCAAAGTACTGAAGCATATGTAGAAAAATACCCAACTCATACTCTTTTAACCGATCCTCTCACTTTGATTCAATAAATCTTTTTCAAATTAATATCAAAAGCTATAAATGTTTATGGAGAGGTAGATGAATGTGTCAGGAATCCAATGCTTTAAAAATCAGGTCATTTAAAGGTTGGAAGAAAAAGTTATGGCCAAAATAGTAAAAGATGATCAAGTCAGGAAAATCGGCAAGTTCGTGGTCGCGACGAACTGTTGGGCGGACGCGTGATTTCGCGACCACGATGCGTCGCGATCGCGAAATGCTCCTTCCTCCTTTGCTTTTTCTTCTTCCAACATCCCAACTTCTAAACTCTATAACTTTTGATCTAGAACTCCAAATTTTCAAACTTTCTATCAATGGAAAGCTAAAAGAAATATCTACAACTTCTATGCGGAACTTAAAAACAAGTTCTACCTCTATAAGGGTCAAAATTCCAAATCAATGTGGTTGTCCCGAAAGTTCCATCCTAAATAGCATCACAACTTCTAATGATCATATCTTCCAACTTCATTGTCCAAAAATTTTATACTTTATATCAATGGAAATCTAGAAAGATAATTTACAACTTTCATGAAGACAATTTTACTAAAATCTCTCTAGATCAACCCAGAAAATTCATAGAACTTTCAAATAAAAAATCCAACTCTCCACTACTATTCATTCCCAAAATTTTCAGACTTCAATTTTTCAAAAGCTAACATTACAAACTTTTATTTCTAGTTTTTCTACTCCATTTCAATCAAATCATTCACCATAAATTCATACTAATCCAAAATATATTAGTTTAGTCAAAGAAATCATCAAAACCCAAAATTCATAATCAGCCTATTCATGCTTTATCACTTTTCTGCATTTTCAACTTTCATGCTCAAACATTATCCTTCCTCTCAACTTCATTTCAAATCAATGTCCTCCATAAAGAACAATTTATAATCCATAACTAATCATGAACACCAATGACAGAACATACACATATATATACCGATTCTCCATCACTTTACTACACAAATATTGCTTTCCTTTTACTGCTAACTTTCACCTTAATTCCTTCTATTTCAAAAATCTTTTGTCCACCAAAACACCATAGCAAATCATAAATCTATCCACATCTTTCATTTAATAGTTCTAATCTTCTAAGAAAAGTTCGGGGTCTAACAATATATTAAAGAATCTAGAGAAGGGCGACTCATTCAAAAAATTTGATGTGCTTAAATCTTTGAAGGAATGAGAGGACAAAGAAGAAATTACAACAGACATCAAGTTTGAAGAAGCACAAGTTTAAAGAAGCTATGGAAATCTCTGTTCAAGAAGCTAAAGAAGAAGAGGAGATAAGGGTGAATGAGGAAGAACCAAGAAGAGGACAACCCACCCTCTTACCGGGCAAACTGCTAGATTTCATGAAAGATTTATGAAGTTTTGTTATTCCATATTTTTTTTAACAATTCACTCAAAAAAAGGACATTATTGAGCTTAATTGTCTTTCATAATTTTATCAATATTGTCGTTTTGATCATTTTGCAATTTATAGTTTACTTATAGGCTACAAAACTAATGTTAAATGAAAAGGGCTGAAGTAAGCCACTCATAATTGTTCCTAGTTGAGAGCTAATGACGTTAAAATTAGCTCATCATGGGAGGCAACACATGGTTTTAAAATCACTAGTTATTTCTTTGATTTTATATAGTTTGAATTTTGTAGATAGGTTGTTCTAGGTTCCAAATAAATATCGTGGAAGAGTAGGGCATTAATTTTGATAAAGCTAATCAGGAAGGAAAGTATAATGAAGTGATAGTGTTAAAAAGAAGTAAGGAAAGGATCTCAGAGGGTGTCTACAAAGAAAAAAGAAAAAAATCAAAAATTGGTGAAATTTGGCCTACGACAGAGTAAACCTGTCCATGTGATTTTTAGTTGAAATTTTTGCCATTTGACCATTTCTCCTCCTATATATTCATTTCTTACTTTATCTTTTCACTTACTTTCATTTTAACCTTATCTCTCTAAGTTTATAACCTCCAAACGCTCTCACTTCTCTCTAACAAATTCCAAATTTCCACTTTATTCCAACCTTCACCTACTTGCAGTCTATTATGTCGAGCATTAAGCAGTTAGCAAAACGTAACCAATCATCAGGAAGAGATCAAGTCTCGGGATGAGGGTTAAGGAACAGGGCGATGGATTTTAGAGCACCCTTCCCAATCTACACAAAGGAGGAAGGTAATCGATTCCAATCCCTTAATGTTAAATACTTTGATTTTGTTATGCTTGATATGCTAGAATTAGGAGATATGATAGAAAATTTAGAATAAAAAATTTAGTGGAGGATGTTTATACACTTTCAATATCCTGTTTACTAGGAGCTCACCCTCGAAGTCATCACTTCCCTTCAGTTCAAAACTAGTAATCCTAAGGAAATGTGATTTAGGTTGCAAGGATAACTATATGAGCTGAACCTTGAAATTATGTATGATATTTATGGTTTCTCCAAATCTTCCATTGTCAATCAACACGATGATTTTCATGCTTCCCACTATTGGAATGAGCTCACTGGGTTAGAGTGGTTCAATGCTAAGAATGCCCACAACAACATTATACGAAACCATGAGCACTTGTCCTTGTATAAATTCATGTGACAAATGGTTTTTGACAAATTAGAAAGCAACAAGTGCTTAACAAAGGATTTTTTATTGTTGTGGTGCATGGATCACAACATTTCAGTATGCACCTCCACACATGTCCTGAATGTTATTATTGTTACTCTACGTAAGAGGAGAAATAATTTAGGTATGGGGTACTTAGTTTCCATCATTGTTGAGCACTATGACGTGGATTATAGTGGTTTAGTAGTCTACCTCCCGAATTTTCTAAATCACTATCACTTATGGTGTGCTAAAATTCTAAAGTCCCATAAGATGGAACTCTAGGACATCAGTCAAAAGACTCATGTGAAGATTAGGGCCAGTCAGGCAAGTTGTAGCACACTGCCAGCTCAACAGGCAGAAGACGACTTGACTAGCGAGGAGTCCAAGAGAAAGAAGACATAGAAGAACCTAGTTAGAAGAAAGTGCTCGATATAATCTCCGCCAACACCAAGGTAATTATAGATACAATTGTAGAGAAGGCTAGAAGGATGAAGGAGATGGTCCATACACAATAACATCAAAGCTGTGATATATGTCGGGTTCATCAATACTTCGAGGCTCAAGGTATTCAACTGCCACCTCCGACACCATCGCCGCCTCCATAACCATTAGGCTTTGTTTCTAACCCTTTTCTTTTAAATTTAGTCTTTATTTTTGTTTTTGTTTTATTTTATTTTATGTTTCTTCCTTCCATGTGTGTTCGTTGTCTCCTTCTCACATTGAGGACAATGTGTTGTTCAAATGTGGGGAGGGTTGTGTGTTTTGTTTTAAGTGTGAATTTTGCATATTTGATGATAGTTTGTTTAGGTTACATATTATGAATAGTGTGAATGTCTCAATGGCTTAGATGGAATGAAATCAATTTAATTTTGAATATAATATATTAGGTTGTGAAGAGTCACTAGCTAGCAAAATTAGTGATTTGGGTTCTTTTTCTAAATATGGAAGTTAATTAGGATTTAGTGTTAGTTTATCACCCTATAAGTTGTCACATTTATTCATAATTTTATGTCTTTTAACTAAGTATCTTTGCTAGTATTTTTTCATGAAAATGAATAGCTAAAGCAACAAGGTAGACATTAGATAAAAAATAAAAATACATAAAATAAATATTTTCTAAATTTTAAATATATAACTATTCTACTGGCCTTTGGGTTATGAATAGAGCTAGTAGCCAATTAAGAACGTGATATTGTCGAGTAACCACATCAACATGCATCACAAATATATGCCTCCGCATTAAAAGGCTATAATGATGTTCTAACTAAGCAACTTAATAAAAACATAACTTAGTTGAATAACTGGATCGACATTCATGACCAATGTTTGCCTCAACATAAAAGACTAAGTTCTTGTCCACAAAAAAGTAAATAAAAATAGTTTGTAATAAAACCTACCGAACTTGTAAATAGCTTGACTTTTCATGAAAACATGCTTAGGAGTAGTAACAGGTTTGAATGAACAAATAATTATTAATGTGTGTGTACAATTAAAAAAGGTTAATAACTTGACATTTAGGTCTTGATTAATATGTATATTTAGTCCAAAGCTCTAGACACGAATTTTACATGCTAATGATTTGGAATAACTTGAATGATTGTGTTTAGAATTAAATTTGTTTCATGAAGTTGAAGTCACTGTCTCATTATTGCATTGTGTGCTTTATGATTTTGTGTTGTTTTGTTTGCTTGAGGACAAGGAAACGTTTAAGTGTGAGGATGTTGATAAGTGTAAATTGCATCGTGTTTTAGGGTACAATTTGATATATGTTTTGTCGTTAATTCAATAATTTAGCATATGTTTAGGTTAGAATTGTGATATTTTGTTAATTATTTATGTTTTAAATGTTTTATAGGTTAGTACAAGTCTTTTAGGTTAAAGATTATATTTTTTAGGTACCTTGATATGTTTGCTAGTATTTCAAGGTTAACATCGAAGAACAGAGGAGTTTTAGAGACAAAAAAACAACCCATTATTGTGGCATGTCAGGCCACGATCGTGACAGAAGCTCTAAATATAGCCCATGATCGTGGGCTGTATGTCACAATTGTGATAGAAGGGTTCTTTGTTGAGTTACTGAATAATGAATCCAGTAAAATAACAAAGAAACAGTATAACAAATAAGGAACATAATAAACAAACAAAGATTAGATGCGGTAGTTGCGGTGATCTCCTACTACTAATAAGTGTTTTAGGGTACTATTTGATGTGTGTTTAGCTGTTAATTTAATCATTTAGTATGTGTTTAGGTTACAATTGTGTTAGTTTATTAATTATTTATGCTTTAACTATTTTATGGGTCAGTACAAGTCTTTGAGCTTAAATATTATATTTTTGAAGTATCTTGATGTGTTTGCTAGTGTTTCAGGGTCAATATCAAAGAACGGAGGAGTTTTAAAGACATTCGGGTTGAAACAATGACCCACATGATCGTGACAGAACCTCTAGATATGATTATGATAAAAGCCTAAGGAATAGCCCACGATCGTGGCCTACAGGGCCACAGTGCAAACACTCATAAATGTCAAGTTTTGAGAGATTTTTTTTAACATTTTGGACCCTAAAAAAATCATAGGATTGCCCAAAACACAAGAGGATATAAAAAGAACAACAAAACATAGAGAAAGGAGCTTTTGCATTAGCCACCTTAAGAAACCCTAGAGATAGATCATCGAGAGATAGAGGAAGAGCAGAAGGAAGAGAGAAGAAGAGAAGAAGTTGACTCGAAGTACTTCTCGGGTTAGGAGGTTTCCAGATGTTGCTGCCTCCAGTCATCCATTTTAGATTGCATTTTCTATTCTTCAGTTTTATTATTGCATATAATTGGATTGAATAGTTAAGAATAGATTCTAAAATGTCAAGGATGTTCTAAACTCACTTTCGAAATTTTATTCTTGAATTAATGAAAATCTGATTGTTTATATGTTTATTGAATATTGTTGTGCTTTGATTATGTTATTTCATAATTTGATAATAAACTGAGAGGGTGAATCAAATGAAAATGATTAAATTGGACTAACGAGAGATAGGTGATTTAATATAAATCAAAAAATCATATTGGTAATTTATGCATAGAAAGATATTGTATAGGTTTCTGATAGTTTATTAGAGATCTTGTATAGGTTTTTAATAGTTTTTGGATAGGTTGTGAATTGAGAGAATGCAACCTTCATAATGTGATTAGGGTTAATGGTTATAACTCGAGAGAGAGTAACTAACCCTAGGATAGTCTAGAACAAACAATCCAATAATTAATAATCAATTAGGTTAGCATTATAGATAGGTAAAATTCCCTTTCTCTAAATTGGTAATTTCCTTTAGTTGATTCTTGGGTGTGTTGCAAATTACTTAATAATTAGTATTTTTGTGTTTGATTCTTAATTTTATTGATTAAATTAAATTCTCGTATTAGTTTCATTGCATCTTCAATTTTTCTTATTTGTTTCTAGCCTTAGATTTTAGGACTAGATTAGTTCCCTCCTCATGGGATCGACACCTTTGGTACTATGTTAATGAACTGTGCGCTTGCGAATTATCGAGGGTTAATAATTAAAACTTACACACAACCAAACCCCAATCAAGTTTATGGCGTCGTTTCCGATGAGGTGATTAGTTTAGCTCTTTAGTCTAAGGCATTTTAGTTTGTTTTTAGTTTATATTCTTTCTTTGTCTTTCTAAATCCATGCTCTTGCATGAACAAAAGAGTTACAAGAAGTTCGAGTCGTGCAGCTACAAACTTAGAGCTAGATATCACTCAATTAGAACGATCAACTAGGAAAGCTCAACATGAAGAAAAAGAAGAAATCACAAAAGCAATAATGGTTGAGGAATTTTACCAAGATTTGGATCACGGAGCAAACCAAAGACGTCAACAAAGAACCCTTATGGATTTTATAAGACCAGGGTTCAATGCAGCTAACAAAGGAATAGCTAGGCCACCCGTACAAGATTCTAAGGAGTCGAATCTTTTATTATTTGTTTCTTGATACTGAGTTTTGAACTGAATGAACAAATTTAGGCTTTCCTCCAAAGAAGGCTTTCTCGATAGGTTTTCATTTAAGTATTGCCCTTAAAAATAGTTTGGCCTTTGAAAATTTTGTTACTATGGTTAGGGTTACATTAGTGGGTTATTAGTCTTCCATGAAAAATTAGGATGGTTTCTCCAACCAGGATTGTAGGTGTTTGAATACGAATCATTTCTCTCCCTTGGTTAAAAATTGTTAATTGAGTTCACTTATTCTTCGCCATATACAAAAGGTTCATAAGAATATGAAAAAACATTAACTCCATGACAAAAATTTCCACATATACCACATACCTCTTAATTTGGAATGTTTTGGGGTAGTCTTGTAGTTAACATCTTTATATTCTTATTAACTCGACTAACTACTTAGCCAATTCTTCATTCGAGCTCACTTCATAAACTCCAACTCTTCTTCCCCTCACGCTCTTTTGTTGAGAATTGGCCTCTAAAATTTCGTAAATTTCACATGATTATTTGGCCATTTTCTCCCTTCCAACTCCTCCTGTTGCATTATCCATCGTGTATTAACATTGTTGTTTTAATCCATCATAAAAGAATTGGTTTTGCATATGAAGTGGAAAATGATGGTGTGGGCATTGAATTAGCTAGAGTTTGAAGTGTTTTCACTCCTCATGGAATGGCTCTCCCTCCATTTGAGTGAATGTAGCAATCTTCATCTGTAACTTATAAGTCTTTTGATGGGAATAGAATTTTTCCTATGAATTTGTTGTACACCTCCTTCCATATAGCTAATGAATTGGGTGGAAAGGTCATTAACTATTCCTTGGTCATTAAGCCATCCATAGAAAGGTTTATAAAGTGGTATATAATTCCCGAATCAAGTTTAAAGGGTCTTCATTGGGAACCCTATAGAAAGACGGTAGCATGTTGAAGTGGATGCTCTTCAATTCATAATTTTTAGCTTCCTCTTCCAAACATTTACATGAAGTGGTAGTGCCAATCACCAGTTTAGAATACTCCTTCATCACTAACTTCCTTTCACCCATCTTTTGGTTATTAACTTAATCTTCATGCTTGGGTTCCTCGCGATCGTCTTCAACCTCCCCTTGAGGCCTTCGTATTTGATGTACGTTATCATTAAAAACCAAATACGTTATCATTAAAAAGGACAGGTTCACTATCTACAGATCTCCTTCCTAGCATAAACTAATTGAGTGCACTTCCTAGAGTCCTCCTACCTAGCTGAAAATAACTAAAGGCAATGCTAAATTAATAACAAAACATGCAATAAAACATGTTAATAAAATAAGATAGCACTAAATTAATAATGAAAATGAACAAAACATGTTAATAAAATAACACAATAAACATGCATGCATAAACAAAAATAAACAATCAAAATCACTTTAGCAAACAAAACCAATCAAAATTAATTCAAGTTCAAAACACTAAACGCCTCCTCGACAACAACGTCAAAAACTTGATTTGCCCAAATTAAGTTTTAAAAATTACCTAAGCTATCCTACTTGTAAGTATACGAGGTAGATATAGTTGATTACGTAGGGTGTCTGCCATAGAGGTGAAATTGATCTACTTAAATTAATCCTGAATAAAAAATAAAAATGCATGCAATCCTAAACATTCTATCCCAATTTGTTGAGTGAAGGTGATAAAGAAAATCACAAAATTAAACTGATTTAATCGAAAGCAAAAATGAATAGATTAATCGAAGTGGAAAACTCTTGAGAATTAATTTCACTAATTTAATCTCTTATGCATGATTAAGGAGAAATGATTGGATAGTTGTCTAACTAAAATTAATAGTTGGGTTCTACGATCAACTCGAATAATAAACTAAATCTAACTTTTGTATTCTACAAATTATTATCCAAATTAATTATGGAAACCTAACTACTAATTACCACTAAGTAAATATATTTCTAATTCTTAACCTAAATGTCTATAATTTCTCATTCTAGTTCTTCGTTTAATACTAAAATGATGAAAGTGTTATCATCCTATTATATACATTCAGTTCATAAACTATAGTGACATAAGACAACAACCTATTCCCTCCTTCATGCATATTTGACTAAAATAGCTACATTAATCCTCAAGAAAATGAGATTAGCCCATCACGGAGATAACAAGATTCGTCATCTTTATAAACGTCAATCCCATCTTGATTAGTATAGGAGAAGTATTAAAACAACAAATTAAGTAAATAATCAAAATAAGCTATCAAAAGCTAGCAAAGTATGGGTTGGCTAAGCTATAGAACAATGAATCCAGTAAAATAACAAAGAAATAATGCAACAGATAAGGAACATAATAAATAAACAAAGATCATATGAGGTAGTTGTGGTAATCTCCTGCTACTAATGAGTGTAAATTGCATTAAGTTTTAGGAAATTCTTTTTCATGTGTTTAGCCGTGAATTTAATCATTTAGTATGTGTTTAGGTTAGAATTGTGTTAGTTTATTAATTATTTATGTTTTAACTGTTTTATGGGTTAGTACAAGTCTTTGAGCTTAAATATTATGTTGTTGAAGTACCTTGATGTGTTTGTTAGTGTTTCAAGGTCCACATCGAAAAACAGAGGAGTTTCATATTCGTGACAGAACCTTCAAATACGATCGTTATAGAAGCCTAGGGAATAGCCCACGATCGTGGCCTACATGCCACGATCATGATAAAAGGCTTAGAGGTGAGCCACGATCATGGTCTGTAGGGCCACAATCGTGCTCTAAATCGAGCAGACGTGCAGACACTCGCGAATGTCAAGTTTTAAGAGTTTTTTTTGACATTTCAGACCCCAAAAAAGACCTTTGGATGACCCAAAACTGTAACATCCCATCACCGATGAGAAGGGTATTTTGGTAAATTGGGACGGGTTAGGAATATTTAAATATATCTCGGCATGCACATGCATCTTATAGCCTCTATATAAATATGAATGGTAATTTTTGCATATGCACATGATT
>JANVCQ010066000.1:0-10177 GCA_025531925.1 Erythroxylum plowmanianum
CAAATTAGGTTAATTAAATAACCATTAGGCCTAAGACATAAGTAGGCAAGTGACAAGTGTCACTTGCCACTTGTCTTAGTTTTAAGCCCTCATTTAATTCATTTCCAATAACAATACAATTTCTAGTCCAATTTCTCTCCAAAATTTCAATGGCTCAAAGTAATAAATCCTAAAATCATGTATCTAATTTTTCAGTATCATTGGACAATCATTTCCAGTACTGAAAATCCAATGAGTCCGTCATTTGACAATTTTTTCGATCCGAAAATTTTCCCCAAAAAATTCCAGAAAAAAATTCCTAAAATTTCCAAAAAAATGTAAAACACACAAAAATCACTCCAATTAAATTTTCAAGCACAAAAATCACATTTTTCACAAAAATTACATTTATAGACACATATGTCGGGAAATATCATGAATGCATGTACAGTCATGTGCATGTGCAAAAATTGCCAATCATATATATATAGAGGCCATATTATGCATGATCATGCCGAGATAAGTTTCCACACTCCTAACCAGTCCCAAATGACCAATTTACCCTTCCCATCGGTGATGTGATGTTACATGTATACGGTTGGCATCCTCAATCTTTATATGCCCGATCAATTTTTGAAGCTTCGTGTCCTTCTTCTTATGCCTCAATTATTTTTTATACCCATTCCATGAGGCAAATAATTTCTCAATAAGGGCATTAGCTTTAAACAACTTATACATATTCATACCCTTAGTAAGGATTTTGGCAACTAGGTTTTCATACTCTTGTAATTGGTCCATAATGGGCTTATCATCTACAACAGTAAACTTTAACCACCCAATAACTACATATTTCTTAGTACTGGCATCATCCGTTCCATATTTAAATTCTAAGGCATCTCAAATTTCCTTGACAATTTTGTATTTGCAATAGATATCAAACAATGAGTTTATCATATAGTTGAGCAATACTCCCCTAACGGTACACTTATCTTTAGTTGTCTTAAGGTCGGTATTATCACTAGGAATTTCTTGAAACAATACATAATCAATTTCGTATTGCTGAAAGTAAAATAAAAATTTCTCAAACCATCGTTTAAAATTTCTCTCATCTTGAGGCTCTAATCTAGTTAGGTCAGGTATAATGCTCTAGGCTATGGTGATAGGGGTAGAACCTATGTGAGAAACTATAAGGGCAGAACCTACATTGGTTTCATCGCAGACAACATATTAAATCTGAAAGCAGAAATGTCTCACACAAATTAATCAAAAAATACGAAGAGAATAGCAATAAGAGCAACCGGTATTTCAACTAACGCAACATCAAGAACATAACAATATTCCAACTTATATTGAGACTAACATGCAGCAACACATTATTTCGACTTATACCGAAATAAATACACAGCAGCAAGAACGCAATAATTTCCAACAAACATTAGCAATTCTGAAAACAGTAGCAAGAATAGAAAATATCCTGGCAAAAAACAAGCAGAACAACACAATTTCTGACAACAGTAGTAACGCAACAAATATTTCCTACTTAGATTGTTAGGGAAAATAACAAAAATAATTAAACTAGAACAAGTTATCTGTAAAGACAAGGCTCCGTGAAAATCATTATCCAAAGTCAAAAATTTCCCTTCTACGGTGTAGTAGGACAATATGATCCAACCCTAAGATTAACGCCTCCTTCATCAACTTCAATGTACTCCAAAGGAGGAGCAGAAACTGTCTTCGAGAAGTAATAACAACAAAAAGAACAAAGAGATCAGATGGAAAGACGATGCGTGTGTATTAGGAGCTAGACGTCTGTCAAGTGTTTGTAAAAAAAACAAAACCATCCATCGACATATTGAACCAAAAAATGAACGTTTGGATATAATAAAGTATAATAACATTGATAATGGACGTTTTTGACATTTGGGTATAATAAAGTATAATAATAACCATGATGAACATTCGGGTATAACAACAACAACAATGGGAATTAATGAATAAGCGTTTTTTTGTAATAAAAGTTGGGTAACGTTAATGGTTAACTGACAAGTTTTGGAATAACAATACCAAGAGTGCCAATTTTTTTTCCATCCGTCATGCATAGGCGTGATTGATAGGTGATGTTTGTGCCTCGTTTGTATCATGTACAAAATGCATGCAACCTTCAATGGTTGCTGGTAATTTCAGTACTGGATATCGACGTTATTAAAGGGGGTGTTTGGTAGATAGCTTTTCAGCTGATCAAAGAGTATTAGTTGTTTAGTTAGAAGCTAGTTGGGTTGGTTGATTCCACCCAACCGGTCATTTTTTGAAAAGCTACTTGGGAGTAGCTTTTTAACCAATCAGCTAATAAAAATTTTACTGAAAGACAATTGTATCCTCAAACATATTTCTAACCTATCTGAAATGTATGAGATTAACTACAACCGTTATCTATAAATTCATCAAAACGTTTATATGGTAGCTTATATTGACAAGCAAGATATTATTCATCGATTAAGTTTGCAGACAACACAAGATATAAAACTAGAAATAAGATTTGGATTTTGTTATTATTATTATTATTATTATTATTATTATTATTATATATTCTGTGTTTTTTTTATTAGAGTGATATACTTAATTTTTGTAGAATTAAATATCTAAAATCTAAATTATTATAAGAATATTTAACGAATACTAAATTCATACCCTTATAAAATTTTTTAAAGTCGTATCCTCGTAAGTCATTTTATACATAAACAGTTAATACTAAATAACTAATTTTATCAAACATCAAATGCAATCTATTGATCAAATCAGCTGATATAATTAACTAACAGCTAACAGCTAACAGCTAATATAATAAGTTAATTGTCAAATAAAACCAAAATGTGGCCAATGGCCATTTAGCTGTTCCCCTTAATCCACTTGAAATCCTTTTTTGGGATATTGAGATTGTATCATCGAAATGGTTGCCGTCACCTGAGGTTGGTGGTTTTTGATATAAGATGAAACTTGTCTTGCCTTGTCATTTAGTCGCTTTGGTTATCTATCCCCACCAGCCATGCCTTTTGGAGGAACTTAAACAGCAGTTGAAACCCTACGGTCTTACAAGTTGATTGAATGCTAATCCATCCAACTGATTTCTCCTTTATTTTACTTTTACTACAACCGTGAATTACTGGACAGACACAGATTATCATTGTATATAATACACCGACTCGAATGTTGGGTACGCTAAGACATGTCACGACCTTTTCCCTATAATATTCGGGACGGGTCCCATCGACCTTTTCTGGTTTTCGTGTGAGCTTAGCTGTAGTTTCAAACCAAATTATGACAGGTGCATTCGGTAAGCTCATCCACTCGACACGTGTCGTAAGCCCAAATCAACTGTACGTAACTTTCCCGTCTCTCTGTCAATCTTAAACGGAAAGGTTGCAACTTGCCAACTGGGCCCTCTTGCGCTCACTCCATTTCTTGGTTTTTGTTCTTTTCATTTGCATGTGCAAGACCCAATTTTAAGACAATTTCTAGATTTTCTTTCCTTTTGAAGGAAACCATTGGAACTTTGGAATAAAACTAAAATGTCGTATGATAATAATATTATGAGCACACGCTGAACTCCTTCAATAAAGCTGGATGAGAATTCAAGGTTCTCCTTTTATCTCCGACATTGTAAAAGGAAAACTTATAAGATCGGTAGCTTGGATTAGGTTGTAAAACTGAAAATAGGTGATTATCTAATCTATAAATAATTAAGAAATATTGAATTAAACTTTGTAGGATACACACAAGAGTGAAATGCCCAATATCCTTTATCCATTTATTAAGACCTACTGGCTATTGCCTTGTTAATGAAGCCACCTCAACGACTAAGCACTAGGCGGTAGCATTGAGGTTACTCGATCACATGAAATCTTATTGTGTATACTATTTGACTCAAAAATCTTTTAGGAACCCTTTATAAATATATATAAGAAAAGAAAGGTTGTGTCGTGCGCTAGGAACGGATTGGAGCTGGAGGCGGTGAACAGAGGAGAAGAGGACACGTGAGGGTCAAATGGAAGTCCCAAAGCAAAGCATTTTGCTTGGGCGACACGTGTGAATGTGTAAAACTAAGAGACAACGAGACAATCCCTTTTTTCTCGCTCACATGACGACTCCCAACAAACAAATAGAGTTGGTAACGCCTCTCTCTCTCCTCTGTTTTATGTTTGGCGTCTCCTCCTTGGAATCTGCTAATTCACTCATCCACGTGTGCTCTCAACCCCTCTTCATGCCCTCCACGTGTCACCTCTATCCTTCACTGTCAGGGTTTTTCTCGTCATTTCATTCTCTTCTCGCTTCAACTTGGCCGTTCTTTTTCTATGTTTCTCTTCTTTTCAATTTCTTTTCCAGTTTATTGGCGCTCTGTTTGCCCCGTTTTTCTGCTTTGGTTAATAAATTTATCAACTTTGTAATGACAAGGGCATTAGGATGAGTATCCGACTCAAGAAGTGCAAGTTTCTTTAGGTTGTTTCTTAAATTTTATTTTTATCCTGTTGGTGGGATTTGAAGCTATGGATTCCGGAGCTTTCCCCTGCTGGAATCTTAGTTCCCGATAGAAACTTGGTATTTGGGTGCCTTTTAAATATAGCGTATCTGTAAAGTTCTCAACTTTCTTGTTTTCAGATGGCACAAGCGGGCAGGCCACAAAGCGCAGGAACACAACATCAACATGTCTCTGTGAACAGCAGAAGCATCCCTGTAGATTTGTTGCAACGATTGATGTCTGGGAGCCATTTCAATCACAAGCTGCCTGAAGAGGCAGAGGGAGATGAAATTGAACTTAGCCTTGGACTCTCATTGAATGGGAAATTTGGTGTAGACCCAAGAGCCAAGAAGCTTCGCAGATCATCCTCAATACCAGATTTCATTAACCCAAGTAGGAAAAATGGGAGCGCTTTTGTGATTCCTGCGGCAAGTCAAAATATTGCGAGGACTTGCTCTTTGCCTGCCGAGACAGAGGAAGAGACAAGGAAGAGAAAAGAGATGCAGACTATTAGGAGAATGGCGGCTAAAAGAAAGAGATCAGAGAAGCAAAGGAATTTGAAGGCAGTAAAGGATAGAAATAGGGGGTTTGGGGAAGAGGGATGTGAGGAGGATAAAAGAAATAATGGCACTATTGGCAATGATCCTAATTATCATCGAGAACAACTTCTCAAGGCTTCAGGAGCCGGTATGGAACTGGTGCGAGTGCCTTTGTCCCAAGGGTCCGTTGGATCCCAAGGTAGTGGGTCATCGGGAATTTCAGAATCTGAGTGCCACCTAGTTCAAGGTAATTATGTGCTTTTCTGGTCAGTTATTCGGTATCAATGGGAACTTTCGCTTTAGTTTATTGGTGAAGTATCAACAGATAGTGCAGTTTTGTTTTAATTCCTAGATATGGAACCAGGAACCATGGCCCTATTCACTCATGGTTATGCGATTGATTTCCTACTAGTTGTAGAGCCCGTAAGAAATGTTGTTCCTAGATAACCTAGTTTTGGTGCCAGTCTAATGGAGTTTTTGTCTCCCTCCCTTTCCTTAGTCCGAGAACGACGAGAAACATCAGAACCTGCTCATTATCTTTTTAACAATTAGGCATGTGTGGTACGTCAGTATTGGGTAAGGTTTTGTTAGGCTGTGCATAGTAGAGAAACAGAATGTCGAAGTTGGCGGATGGCCGTTGGAATGGGATACAAGTACATATGATATGTGTAAACATTCCAGGAGATTCTTTTAATGATTTTAGTTGATACATGAAATGCTCCATCTTCTTTGCCATGCAGCACCTTTGAGTCCTAAAGTAGAAGTTTTCATCAGATTTGTGGTTAATTATGTCTGTTAGGACTGGTGGGATTGTGGGAATGTATCCGATTCAAACTGCAGTTTAGATCCAAATACCTATTTGTAGTTTGTAGCCAGGTTTTGATCAAGGGATCTAGTAGTGAATCATGCTGTCTTTAACTTTCTCACCTTTTTTCAATTGATTCACTTCTGAGCACCGTTCATATAACTGGGGAGTTTGAAGTAAGTCTCTGATATGACCCAATTTTGCAAGGTTATATTGTCATGGGAAGACCCAATTTTAACTCCTCAAGAAGCACAACTCAACCTAGATCTTTGTAGTTTTGCTCAACACCGAACTACCAAGTAACATTACCAATGTTAGTGCTGATGCTAGTTAAGCTCATTCTATAACCATGAATTTGTGTCAGCCAGGTGTTCCTGGTTGTGAGACGCTAACCATCTCATCATCGTATCTGATTCTTTATGGTTTGTAATCTAAGACTGTTTTATGTCTATGTTTTTTCTTTTTGGGTTTCTTATTATCTGTATCAACAACCTGTTCATCTCCTTTGGTTTCCGGTAATCTGTGCGAATAACATGTTCCGCAGTCTTCCTTACCTTTAATTCCCTCCATCTTTCTTCTATAGGGATGAATCAGTGTGCAGATACGAGAAGCCCTGCAAGTGCTCAGATGTCCGAGTGTGAGCAAAAGCTGAGGGTGACACCAGGATCAGTATCAGGCAGTCTTAGAAAACTTCCAACCCAAGATAATAAATGTGAGGTAAATGACACCAAAACTAAAGAGAATGTGAGTGGTACGTCATTGGAAGATATGCCGTGTGTGTCTACAAGAGGAGATGGCCCCAACGGGAAAAGAATAAACGGTTTCCTATACAAATATGGAAACGGTGAGGAGGTGAGGATAGTATGTGTTTGCCATGGAAGCTTTCTCTCGCCCGCTGAATTTGTCAAGCACGCTGGAGGGGGCGATGTAGCCCACCCTCTCAAGCATATAGTCGTCAACCCTTCTCCGCTTTTGTAGTCATTACTTCCGACTCAAAAAGACTTTTTGGAAGAGAATGGAGTCCATAGACAAAAGTGTTAATGATTTAGAAAAGTAACAAAACTTTTTTTTGTGATATTCTTTTTGTCCTGCATTTGTTTTACCCCTTGATTCCTTTAGATTATGACCAGTGAATTAGGTTGTACGTCTTAATGCTCAAAATGAGAGCATGAGTATGTAACACACTTAAACGACTACACCAGAGGCCACTAAATTCCCTATTAATCTTTGTTTCTCATAGTATGATTGTACTACCAGGATATTGAAGTTGATCATCAATGAAGCAATGTGGTGATTCTGATGGTTTTAAGAGATTGACAGTGCGAGTAAAAGGTTTGGAAACGATAAAGAAAAAAAGGGAATAATAAAAAGGAGGGACAAAGAGAGGAGCAACGAAGGAAAGGAAGGATGCAGGTCAAGTTTTAGTTCATTACATTAATTAATCAAACTTGCCCATGTACTTGTACTGGTCGGCTAGCTGTCTGCCAGGAGGGAGAAGGCGGTACTTATGATTGTTAACTGAAGCAAAATGAATTGGACGCGAGAACCACCAATAGTTGATGAGCTGAAATAATCCTTTGAAGACCTTGAACTTATGCACCTGTAAGAAGTTACTATTATCATGGCACAACATAACTCTGGAGGCAACAAGAGACCAACTATGATTTTAACTTTGCAGTGAATTCCATGGGAAATATTCTGTAGCTTTATTAAGCAAGTAACACTCATATACATGTACAAGTAGCAACCAATATCTGAATTCTTCCCTTAGATGGGTTCCATAATCTGCAAGAAAGGGCGCATAACTATTTTCCACCGTACAAATTGCAATATCTAGAATAAAGCCTTGTTTGGCAATCAGCTGATTGCATTTAACTGATAGCTGATTTGATCAGCGGATTGCATTAACTGTTTATTAAAGATATTTAGTAAAATTAACTGTTTATGTATAAAATAACTTATGAAAACATGACTTTAAAAAATGTGATGTACTTATTAATTAATTTGCAATTAGATTCACTATTGAGTTATTATAATTGGTTACAATTAGACTATTCCAATAAAATAATTATATAAATATTTTTGTTATCGATATATTTTAAATACTTACTAACACTAAAATTATTTGATCTCTTAATTTAAATTGAGTAATAATTAAATTGTGAATATTATTCAAAAATTATATAAAATTTATTGTAATATCTTTTATTTAACTAAAGAATTATTAAATAATTACATATTATTATAAAAATAAAATTTTAAATTGAGTTCAAGTTGATCAAATTTTAGGTAAAAATAATGTTTAATATATTTAATATATTTTTTTTTAAAAATAATATTTAAAGCTCAAGTTGATCGAATTTTAGGTAAAAATTGAGTTCAAGAAGGTCGTCTAAAAGAATTTATCAATTAAAATGATGTTATTTCGTTAAATTTTAATACAATGATATTATTTTATTTAAAACATGTGTTATATTTTAATAAAATAATGTCATTTTATTTAAAACATAAGTCAAAAAGAAGAACTTATGCCCTAGCTCGGCTAGACTCAATTAACCATAACAAGGATCGTATGCTTGCCAAATATTGCAATGGCCATTGAAGCAAGTGAAAAAGTGTATAAGAAGCATTTAATCTCATTATATTATCCATCAATGACTTATCATCCACATCTCTCCATGCAACAGGAAGCAAACTCATTTTCTATAATGTGGCAATACATACTTGATAAAGTTAATTCAAGGCCACACACACAAGAAAGGAAGGCTACAATAGTTCTAAGCTTTAAGTTACCGGTACTTGATTAGTGCCTATATCACAAGAACCATAACAATAGTTCTAAGCTTTAAGTTACCGGTACTTGAATAGTGCCTATATCACAAGAACCATAATGACAATGGCAATGACCAATAACATTGAGCAAAAGCAACCACTTTTGGTTCGTTTATTCAGAAAAGCCAACTTCCTTTGCACCATCGGTTCAAAAGACAATAGATAAATACATGATTAGATTATTTAACCATTTTTCCATATAACTTCTAAAAAAGACAAGAAAGCATGTCTATAGGGTTTTATACATATGGATTTAAGCTAACCTGTAGACGGGTGTTTGTTTCATCTACCCACTCATCCAAATCATCCTGCAAGTGCAATGTTTATGAGAAATAGAAATAAAGTTAAGCTGCAATTAGTTCTGCCAAAAACTGCTTAGACAGACAAGAAGATTATATAAACTGAAAATAGTAAAACAATTATCAGTACCCACCAGGAGCTTCGTGTGAAGGCCTAGTTCCTCATTAATGACCAAAGCAATGTGTTTCATACCAGTCACCGTCTCCTCCAGTTTTCCCAGATCAACATCTTGTTCTACTCAATATGCAACAAATCTAAATCATAAACTCACAAATCTTGAAATTAAAGAGAATGCCAATTGCCAAATGTATAATGTCCTATTACCTTTCATAATCTGTCTCTGAAAGCCAACAAGACCTTGGTTTTCCAGGCCAGTTGCTCTGTTCATAACATCCTCTGACTTCTTATCAGGGCCCATTAAATCATCTCTGTTAGAACTGGACATGCTGAAAGTAGTTGCCATCTGGTTAGCTTGCGAACTCAAATTCTTCAACATGTCTTGTCTTCGATTCATCTCTTTCCCACTTCTGTCTAAAATAATAGCAACAATACTTTTAGAAGCAGAGACAAAAGCAGGTAAAAGATACAGTAAGAGATTAATGTCTAAACAGATCTCCTCCACTCTTGAGCATGAAGTTTCCTCAGGATTAACAAGGCCTTGAAACACCATCATCCAATAGAGAGATAAAAGAGGAAATTAACAAAATCTTCCCAGTTTCAAATATATAAAAAAATTTCTACATTGACTATAACATACCAAAGATATATGAGTATTGGAAACTTAAATTATCTGTTTCTTCAAAATTTCTGGCAAAAGAGACTGTAAAACATCAAACTTTGTTCTGAGAATGGTGATCTTCCTTCGAGCAGTCGATAAATGTCTCTGTATCCCTTGTCCTGAAGTAACAACGGAATTCTTCTCAGGGCTATAAGAGTTGATAGTCCTAAAGTCATTAGATTCTAGTTCTATGCTTTGCATTAGAACCTAAAAATTCCATGAGTCTCAAATAAAAGTGGCATCAACAAATGAACGAAAGAACATTGAAATCAACTCCCTTGATTTCCTTGTAGTATTCAGAACTAAGTACCTTGTAGATATGGCTTAAGGTCTACCTTAGAAAATCAAAACAGTTACCCAAAAACATCAATTTGTTTTCTCTTTGCATGGTTTTAATCACCTAGCACTGCATCAAAACAATGCCATTCAAG
>JANVCQ010066050.1:0-27966 GCA_025531925.1 Erythroxylum plowmanianum
TTCCAAACTCTCGCCAGAGTTCCCTCAGCTTGAGCTTACATATACAAATAAAGCTAACAATGGTGCTATCCCAATAATGAGAAGAAACCACATTTCTCCTCATCTCCTTCCCTTTTCTATGTCAAAATCCCTTATCATGCGATGTAATTTCTTTGTCTATTCATTAAAAGAGGTAGAAATTGAAAAGTTAATAAATCTGCTTCAAGATATTTGTATATACTAAAAGATTGCTTGACACTTTATCTTGTAAAAATTGCAACGATAAAATTTGTAGTTGAATTTCTTATTCTGAATTTTAAGCTTTATTGAATAGAGCTAAAGAGGAATTCGGTTTTAACTATCAATTGAGACATATGCTACCTAAAGAGGAGTTCGATTCCAACTATCAATTGAAATATATGCTAACGTCTTTATTAACAATGACATATTTTATTAATATAATAATATTTGATCCTAATATATAATTGTAATTTCATTCTTTGACTTTTCGTTTAGACTCCAACTTTCAATAAAAAGTTTTGACGGCCTCTTATTTGGGGTTAATGATTTTAGAGAGTAGAATTTTTAAAAATTTTAAACTTTTAAATGAGTAAACTAAGATCTCATCTAGGATGAACTAAGTTGTAGTGGGCCCCATAAATAATTATATTATAATGGATGGGCATTTATCTAAAATTATATACTAAAAATTTGAAAAAAAGATAATTATTGTGGCACTTTTGTTATAGTTGATATTTTCTTAAAAGAAAGCATTAATATCTTTATCCCCCATATATAATGACTCGTCTCTGTTTCAGCACTTCTAGTTATTGTAGATATGACAATAGCTTTGATGAAGAATAAATTTGAACAATTACGACATTTAAAATTATTTTTGAATTCTTAGTTGATTCAAAGAAGTTGAGATCGTTGGATGTGGATTTAGATTATCTTTTTTAATTTACTTTGCTAAATAAGTTAATGTCATCTATTGAAATTCTTGAATTTATTAAAGTTGTAGATTGTTATCCAAATGTTTCAACTACTTATCAAATTCTATTAACTATACTTATGACTATAGCATCAGTTTAGAGAAGTTTTTCAAAGTTAAAATTATTAAAAACCTACTTAAGATTTAGCTTTTTTATATATCAAGAAGGATATATTGGACAATATTGATCTTGATATTGTTATTAATGATTTTACATATTGTAATATTTGAAGATATTGTTTTTCATGATCATCTATGTGCTTATTAGTGCAATTCACTTGGTGTTTTGCAATTTGATATTGTTGTTTAGTTGTTGGTACTGTTATTTTATTATTATTTTTAGTGATTTTATTGCTGCTAACATTTGTAAGATGTTAACTATTGTTACGATCATTTAGTATTTTTATTATGCATATGGAGTTATGACTTGAGTCACTTACTTTTGGATGTTAAATTTTAATAATAAAAATATGCTTTTAAAGTTTACATATTTTTACATTGTTGATTCATTAAGGCCCTTTTTCTACTTTATTTTGGGACTATAAAACATTAAGAACAACTTTAGTTATGGCTATGTTTATGTTGATTGGTTGCTGTGAGTGATATATGAGTTGTTAATTTAGGAACGAATAAATTAATTGAAAGTGAGTAACTGATTTGAATTTGGAAAGTAATGGAAATGATGATAAGTTGCAAGTTGTTAGAACAAAGTACAAAGTCATAAAATATACAAAAAAGGAAGATGAGATTATTGCTAATGAATGTGTAGATCAAGTTGATAATGAAGATGATAAAATCCATGAATTTGGAGGTTATAAAGATGACAGTAAAGAAAGAAGAGAAATCTCTCTTTAGTAAAGAGAAATCTCTCTTTAGTACAGAGAGTGAATATATGGAAAACGATGCTCATAATAAGTGTAAAACAAGTTCTGATGAGGATGTGGACATTTTTATAAAAGAAAGTTGTAAAAACAAGTACTATAATTTAAATGGAACTATTTTAAAGTCGAGGGACTTTTAAAGTTTAAAAACGTAAAGAAAAGGAGGAAGTTGTGAATTTAATAAAAAAGGATTTTGGGATTGAAGTTAAAAAAATGAGAAGACTAGGGTGAGAATGAAATATCATCCGAATTTTCCCTAATTAATATTAAGACATTTAAGTAATATTATTAGAGGATGAGTATAAAATGAATGTAAGACATATTTTCGCTGATTGGAAATAAAGATGGTCTGGAAATGATTTTAATTTTTTAATTTTTGAGATGTGTAAAATTTACAATTAAACTTGACATCAACAATCAATTGTATATAGTTATAGCCAATATGTGTTAATGATTTATTGGAATATTTCAAAGAGTCATGGTATAAATCTTACTTCAAAGTTGACTATATGTGTGGTCACATAGAAAACAACATAAGTGAAATCTTCAATTGATGGATATCAAAAGTAAGAGTGAAGCAAATTATTAGCCTGTATGACTATATTAGAAAAACAGTGATAAAAAGGATGCATACTAATAGGAATTTTACTAAAGAATGGAGCACTAACATTACTCTAAATATAGTGAACTTGTTATACCAAAAACAAAAAGTAGAGTTTTAATAGTTTTATTGACTGGAATATTGTTGACGAAAACAAGGTTGAACATAAGTGAGATAGGTTTTGTTTTAAAATTTTAAATGGTACTTGTATAATCAAATCTTGTTAATTAGCAAAAATTATATCCCCACATACAATGGCTTCCATTTACCATAGTTATAATAATCTAAAAGATTCGATTCACAAGTGTTATGGCAAGGAGAACTACATACTACTCATATTGGCTTATGATTATTCATTTTAGTCATTAGATTATCCAAGGTTATGATCTCAATATGAAGCAATTTAACTTTCACTAATAAGAAAATGCATAGCTTCTGAAATATGAACAAAATGAAGGAGAAGCTTGAGTAAGAAACAATAAGAAAAAAAGACCGAAACATAGAAAGAAGATGGCATGCTTCAAATATGGAGAAGAAGAACATAACCTAAGATCTTGTAAGAACCTAATAAGAAAAGAGAGGCACATTGAATAAATTAATGATTTATTAAATTTTATTATCTTACTTCTCATTTTTGGATATGAGATTATTAAGTACAAGTAAATGCAATGAGAGTAAAGCCCAATAGTTAATATTGAAGATTGAATCAATAAACAATACTCTTAAAAGTATCATAGAATATCAATTGAATATTGAATATTAAATATTGAATATTGAATCAATAAATAGTACTCTTGAAAGTATCATAGAATATCAAAATCAAGAAAATCTATTATAGAAAGTCCAATTGTTTGAGAACTAAAGGTAGTGATAAATCTAGAGGGAGAGGGCCAGATAGAAAAAAATGCATAATATAGAGTATATTTCCATGATTCAACTGAAATAATAAGTTTCATTTAAGTTTTGTAACATGTCATATACACTTCCATTTGGATAGTTTACTTATGGAATTTTTTTTTTAATATAATAGGGGCAATCAGTTCAAAATTGGAAGCCTAACTCCACACAAAGGTATATAATAATATAATCTAATTCTTATATTCAACCAGAATTTCAGCCTAGAGGACTATATTAGAATTGTTTGTATAACATTACTTCCTCAAATTTAAATGCACAAACACATATAAAAAGGAAAGAGTTGTTACGAATTTTAGTTAATAGAAACCAACTTTGATGAAAATTGAAGAAATTCTAAATTTTTAGATTTATAACTTGTGTTTGTATAATCAATAGTATGATTATCTTTGTTGTATTATTGTTACAGATGCTATTGTTTTAGAAACTATTCACTTATATAAATTTACAAGTTAAATGGACTCAACTATAGTATTTTGTGACCATAAATTAGTGGCATGAACATATTTTTATAACTTATTTTTGGTAGTAAAGGTTTAATAAATGCAATTTTAGTGCTTTAATGTTTGATAGTATTATTTTTATATTTTTAAAATTCAAGACCTTTTGTTTGGTTGATGGCATACATGTGTAGGACTTTTAGATACGGACTTGAACAATTGTTATCATATACATGTTCTAGATAGACATTATTTATATCATAATTTATTTTAGATGCATGTACTTATATAAACAAAGATTAAAATATTCAAAATTGAGAATGAAGCATTAAAACGTGAATTAATAAGCAAAAGATAGGCTAACCACTAAAAGTATACTTTGATGCAATATTATGTATGACATTAACTAAAAAATAGTTCTCTTTCACTCATAGTATATAACCCAATTACATAACATACCAAATTGTTTCATTAACAAGTTACCTTAGTAGAAAACTTGTCTACAAATAAAGTTATTAATATAATTGTCAACATTACATCAGTTGTCTTATATAGAAGGAGCTTTTATATCCTTCTAATCTTTAATGATGCATATTTCAAGAGAACTTCCCATTTATAAATTCAACAATAAGTCATAATATTTGTTTGATACACTAGTCATCTCCTCTAGTTTACATTTTTATATTCTTGTCTAACTTTTTACTTTACATCTTTAATCTTTCTTGTCAACATAAAACTTATTAATTAGTAACTTGTTTTGCTGTTTAATTAGTGTCTTTATCGACTTTTACGAAAAGTTTGCATCCACCATCCTATAATGCAAATGCTAACATAAATTAAATATGTTAAACAATTAAAGTCTTAAATGATTAAAGAGCCTTTACCTCATAGTTAAGTCAACATAAAATCTTTTACTGAGATTGTTATTGGTCCAAGAAGTGATTAAAGGACTACATCATTCATGAAAATAATTTTTTTTTGTTTATTATCCTTCCTCTTACTATGAGTCCTTGTAATTGATTGAGAATAGTCACTATCCATATTTTTACAAAATAACCTATGAAAAACAAAATATACAAAAATTAATTCTAACATTTTATTAAATTGGTAATAAAAAAAGACAAATAAATGGTAAAACTTTCAGTAATCAACAATGCATCATCGTAATATATATACCATCGTAATATATATATCATCGTAATATATATAAGATCATTCAATTGTATACAATTGCTTTTAACACAAACAATAGCCTTGAATTTTGTTATTTTGAAAAGCATTAAAAATCCATATAATTATGAAAAAGAGATGGCATCTTATGTTTCTATATCAAAAATATTATTGGTTTCAATTCATCATAATGCCATAAGTTGACTTGCATGATGAGATTTAATATAACAAAACAAGAACATATATGACATTACCCACTTAGGTGAGCTTTTACATAAAACAAAAACAAAAACAAAAAGAAGAAGAAGAAGAAGAAGAAGAAAACTAAGCCAAATCGAAAACTAAGCCAAATCACTACTATAATCTCCAATTTGATATATCATTCACTATAACTTCTCACCTCAGTAACATGTTAGTTAATTTTTATATGCTGCCTCCATCTTGCTCTATTTAAAATCCTTGCAATCAACTACCATACGACCACTTCTATGTATGTAGAAGGAATTCGATAGCGCGAATGGACATAATACAAAATTTGTTGTGGTGAAATGGTAATAACAATATATTGTGATTTTACCACAATAACCAAGTAATTAAACATTTTAAAATGCTTTAACTTAGTTAGAGATTAAATGGTGCACGTGTATGTCACATTACAAGGGGTTTAACAAGGTTTTAGAAAAATTGGAAAAGGCCGAAGTGTGTAATCACTTAGAATTTACAAGTAAAATGATAAAATCTTTGTGGATGAGTTTGGAATGAACCACACAATTTGTGGCAGATAAATTTCATGTATGGACTATTAGTTGCTGCTAAAGATTAAAGAAATGAATTATTTACATTGGATATGTTAATGATGTGGGCATACTATGGAACAACTTGACATCATTCATCAATACTGTTTCCATTCCTTGGCTAATATGTGGAGATTTTAATTCCATATTATACCCCTTAAAGGCATAAGGAAATTGTTTTCTAAATAATTATTTAACATATTTCAAAGACATGGTGAAGGAGTTGGGGTGACAGATCTTAAGTATAGCGATCATACTTTTACCTGGTCCAATAAACAAAATTCTACACATCAGGAAAAAATTGGATAGAGCACTGGTAAACGATATTTGGTTTAGGACCTTCTCGGATAGCCTTACTACATTCAAAGACCCTCTCTTCTCGAATCACACCCCCTTATAATGGACAACCTACTACGAAAAGTTAGCAAGTATTATCCTTTTGCATTCAACAACTTCCTAGCGCATGTTCCAGGGTTTGTACATGTTGGACCTCGTTTTCGGAGCCCAAAAATCGATTTGGATACCAAAAGATATTTGACCTGGGTCTTGAGACAAATTTCGAGAAGACCATTTGGGACAGTCGTGAGAGGGTGGTGTGAAAGAATAGTGGAAAGTATTATATTTATAAAAAAAATTTCTGCGTGGCAGCAAAGGAGAGTTCACCGCGGCGAACCCATGAAGTTATCGCCATGGACCATTTGGGAAAAGTTCGCCACGGTGTAAGTCATTCTTCATCGTAGCGAAGACGCCTTTAGAAAGGTTTGCCTTGTAGAAACCAAAATATACCAACATTTTAAACAAACACATACATTCAAATCTAACCATCCAACTCACCCACTAGACAAACATAATCATACACAAATGGAATTTCAATTCTTCATTTCCTTACTAATTCAAAGAGTTCGAGCAAATACATATCATCATGCACATCAAAACTTAAAACAAAATACATAAGGATTCTCAATGTTGATATGCTTATAAAGTTAACCAAAATCACTAACTTAGTACAAAAATCTTTAACTTTCTTGGAGTTTCTGATGCCTTGCACAGATCAACGATCTTCTTGTTCTACATTTGAGGAGTGGAAGGTAATAGGGTGAGCTGCGAAGCTCAATGACTTATACATTTATAGCCATTGGCAACGAGCCACACATTCAAACATACATACATATATATGTAACAATTCAATACTCAACAATTTAAATTCACAACTCATAGTTACCAAGATGTCATCACAAGAACATGCCATGTAATTTATTCATCATAGCCTAACACTCAATTATGCATCATGCTTAACAAATCAATGATGAATGCACAACAAATGACTTGAGAGTTCTGTGGAACAAAATGGATAAACCAAAGTTTATACCATGAACAAAACAAGTCAGATTTCTCAGGATCTCATGGCCTCAAACGGCTAATCGGGAGAAGGCTATATGTTGATGTGCACGTGACTAACGAAACGTCCCTCTCTTGCCCAAACACAATCAAATTTCAATGCTTAACTCATTTCATACACATTCATACTTTTCATGTTCATCTTGCTTTTTCCTTTTTTCATTTATACAAAATGCCATGACATAATATGATCACAATCACAATGCATTTTTAACAATTGCCATAATTCAAAACAAGCAATTTAACACACAACATACAAGCAAGCAAGACAATTTGCCCATACTACACAACAACTATAAATATATTACCCACCTAATTTCACTTGACAATCTAAGTTCAATGTTATCTTTCATCATGCTTTTAGATCGGGCTTGCTTGGCTTCCTATAAGAAACTAAGTTCTTATTCAAAAAACATTCAAAGGAAATTTGTAAAGCTTCAATAATAAAAAAATGCTAAAATTGACTATAATCCTTTCAAAACCTAGACTTTCGAGTCAATTTTGCATGATCATTATGATCAGGTAAATGAAAAAATTTGGTTACACTTCCTTCTATAAAAATGTTCTTCATTGTCTTAAATTTCCAATGACACCAAAAACATTCAATTTATAATTCGAAAATTATACTCCAAACATTTTTGGACTGCTTTTATACTGAGACAATATTCTATGCTCAACTTCCTTCCAAAATTGTTATCCTTAGAGACTTAATTTAAACTTTATTTGTTCATACAACTTGTAGCTCTATGTCTCTAGTTTACTAAAAATTAAAAAGCACTCCATTTGGATAACTACACAAAAAGTTATGCTCAAACAACCAAAGCATGTTTGGAATTGAAAAGTTTGTCGTAGCAAACTTTTCTAGAAAGAAAAAATTTGCCCAAAAATCAACAGTTCGCCACGGAAAACTTCACCTTTCAAGTTGGTCATGGCGAACTTTGACAGAGGCAATGCAAATATGTTTTATTTTCTAGATTTTTTCCCACCTTTTACATATAATCCATCTTAAACCTAAATCACCCTTCTACTTCATTTTCAACTCCAATTTAACCCCAAAATCATTCACAAATACATCATAATCTATCTTTGATCATTAACCCTAAAAGATAAAAACATTTACCTATATCATTCATCAACAACTTCCTACACACATTCAACTTCATATAACCATACTCATGATATTTAAAGCATAACTCACTTGATTAGGCTCCAAATTCTTCAAACTCTTCAAGATCTCCAAAAACCTTAGCTTCCTTCTTCAACACTGGCCTCACTCTAAAATTAGCCAGTACACAACCATATTTGGCTTGTCTCAATGTCACTTTAAATCTGGCTAATTTTTCTAATAAAGGAAGATAATCTATCTCCATATATGCTATAGTTGATTTGCTACTCAATGCATTCGCTACTGCATTAGCTTTCCCTAGGTGATAATCAATCATCAAATCATAATCTTTAAGTACCTCTAACTATCTTCTCTGTCTTAGATTCAACTCTTTCTGGCTTATGAGATACTTAAGACTCTTGCGGTCTATAAACAACCTGGTGGTGACTCTATATAGATAATGACTCCATATCTTCAATGCAAAAATTATGACAGCTAACTCCAAGTTATGTGCAGGATAATTTATCTCATAAGGCTTTAATTGCCTAGAAGTACAGGCAATCACTTTATCTTCTTGCATTAATACACACCCTAATCCCTTCCTCGAGGCATCGCTATACACTATGTATTTGTCATTACCTGAAGGCAAAGTCAAGATTGGTGCACTCATCAATCGGTACTTAAGCTCTTCAAAGCTCTGTTGACATTTATCTGTCCATATAAACTTCTAATTCTGTCTTGTCCGTTTGGTGAGTGGAGCTGCTATTATAGAAAATCACTCTACAAATCTTCAGTAATACCTAGCACAACCTAAAAAACTTCGCACTTCTGCTATATTCTTAAATGCTTCCCATTTCAACATAGCTTCAATTTTCTCAGATCCACGTGTACTCCGTGCTTTGAAATCACATGTCCAACAAATACCACTTCCTTTAACCAAAATTTGCATTTATTAAATTTGACATACAACTCGTGCTTCCTCAATGTCTCCAAGGCAACCCTCAAATTTCCTCGTGTTCCTTGTCACTTTTAGAATAAACCAATATATCATCAATAAAGACAATGATAAATCGGTCTAAAAAGGACTTAAAGACCCTATTTATTAAGTTTATGAAGGCTACAGGTGTATTTGTTAACCCCAAACCCATGACCAAGAACTCAAAGTAGACATACCGTGTTCTAAAAGAAATCTTTGACATATCAGACCACTTTATCCTCAACTGGTGGTAACCCGATCTTAAGTCTATCTTAGAGAAGACTTTTTCCCCTGCAGTTGATCAAACAAATCATCTATGCGTGGGAGCAGATATTTGTTCTTAATGGTGACATGGTTAAGCTTCCTATAATCCACACATATTCGCAATGATCCGTCTTTCTTCACAAAAAGTACCGGAGCTCCCTAAAGTGAAGAGCTTAGCCTAATGTAACCTTTCTCCAACAAATCTTCCAATTTCTCCTTAAGCCCCTTTAACTCCACTGGAGACATTCGGTAAGGTAGAATTGAGATTGGTTTAGTACTTAGAAGAAGTTCAATGGGAAACTCAATTTCTATAGGGGTGGTAGTCCTGGTAATTCCTCAAGAAGGACGTCCGGGAATTCCATGACTGTAGGAATATCTTCTAACTTCCCTCTATCTACCTTCGTGTCTACCACATAGGCCAAAAATGCCTCACCTCGTTTCCTTATCATCTTCTCGACTGTCATAGCTGAAACAATTATAGGGGGAATTGCCTTCCTGTCCCCCATAAGCACTACTGTTCTACCTTCATCCAATTCGAACTCCACTGTCTTCCATTTGTAATCTAAGTTAGCATTATACTTCTCTAGTGTGTCTATACCCAATATTACATCTAATCCTCCCATCTTAAATGGCATTAGATCCATCACTAGTTGTACTTCTCCAACATATATCTCACAGTCTCTATAAACTTGACTAATAACAATATACTAGCCGATTGGAGTACTCACCATCAAAGGAGTATCCAACGGGCTTAAATCCCTACCATACACAGTTCTACCCGATGAAACAAAAGAGTGGGTAGAGCTTGGATCAATTAAAACAACAACATCAACATTAAATAATTTAACCGTACTAGTCACAACTTCTGGAGCAGTCTCTGCGTCCTTCCGTGTCATTGCAAACACTATAACTGGTGCTTGCCCCTTTGATCTCCTTGGAAGATTCACTCTCTCAGCTACCTCAGAGTTGCCCACTTTTGTTGTAGTCTTGTGACCCACAGTCTTAGCCCTCTTTGAAGCTTGCATCTGACTTCTCTCCTGTCTGGCATACGATGGACACTCTCTAGCCATGTGCCCCTTCTCTCCACATTTGAAACAAGCTCCAGTTAGCTAGTAGCATTCCCCTCCATGGAACTTGCCATAATGATTGCACTTAGGTACATAAGACTTATCCCCTTCTCCCCTTCTACTATCTCCTGCCGTTGAGGCTTGATGAGAAATAGTAGAATTCCTCATAGGTCTAGGCCTGCTTGCACCACTACTCCTCTCCTCAGTTTGCACAGGGAAAGTCCTAGCACTCCTCTTGGGCATAGAAGTACCACCTCTCCTCTTAAGTTGTTCTCTCCCTTTTCTTTTTTTTTTCATGACGTTCTTTATGTTCTCAATGTTCTCCAACCTCAATGCCGCTTCAACCAACTGTTGAAAATTACAAAAATTTTTGCACCACCACTTTCTCTTCGATAGCTAGATGTAACCTTAATTCAAACCTACGACACTTAGCCACCTCACTCATCATTAACTCAGCTGCATATCGGGCCAATTGTGTAAATCGGCATTTATATTCGCTCACCGTCATCTCCCTTTAGGTGAGACTCATAAACTCTCTATGCTTCTGTTGAACATACACCTCAGACAGGTACTTCTTCTTATACATTGCTAAGAAATCTTTCCATGCAAGCATTGGTGATCGCATCTGACTCCCCAGCACACTCTCCCACCAATTCAGAGCATCTCCCTAAAGCAAGCTAGCAGCATACATAACCTTCTTATCATCCTCACAATTCATTTGATTCAATATCCTCTCAGTATTTCTCATCCAAATCTCGACCTCTTCTGGATCCGTTGTCCTATAGAAATCCACTGCCCTATACTTCCTAATCTTATCAAATTGTTTCCCCTTCTTAACTAGGGCAGGAGCAGAAGATTGCGGCATCTGTCCCATGGCCTGAGCAAATACCTGAAACATCCTCAGATCTAATAAAGTAGGCACTTGCTCCTACAGAAGAGGAGACTCTTTCGTCTGTGATCAAGTGGGCTCACTAATTTGCCATATGGAAGCCTCAACATTTCCTGGGGTACTGACTCATCAGAACTCTCCTCTCTTGGTGGAGAGTCAGATGATATCATTCTTTGCAATATTCCTTGTGTCCTTCTACGAGGTGGCATTTCACTCCTTTAATAGAAATACTAACGATTAGTTTACAATTTATCTTAATCCTATTTCCTACATGTATGTATGATACACATGTCACTTAATGAAATCAATCAATTCACATTGCAACAAATAATCACAAAGCACAACAATTCATCCTACTACGCATTTTAAGCCTAGGAAAAGCCTAAGCTCTAATACTACAAGTGTTGGACCCCATTTTCGGAGCCCAACGTTCGGAGTCATCACACGTGAGCATATTACCCTGTGGGGTTATTTCAATGAACCCTCTTTAGCCATCATTTTATAAGGGTGGTGTGCCCACACCAATCAAACACAAAAATTACAATTTGATTTCTTCAAAATAATTGTAGCTCTAAGTCTCTAGGTTATTTTAAAGTAAGAACCATCTCAATTAGAGCTACAAAGTTCAAGATATAAGTAAAATACCAAAGTATGTTTGGTAAATAACCAATTCATGCTCTTCCAATCAATTTCCTCACTTTCTCTCCATCAATCTTTTACAACTCAACACCAATGGATACCAATGTTTATGTATGGGCATAAAAATGTGTTAGGAATCTATTTCTTCAAGAATCACTCCATTTGGAGGTCGGATGATGAAGTTATGGCCAAAAGAATCAAACATGTTTATCTCCTTAATAACATTGTAACTCTCTTGGGGAAATTGGCATAATTTTCTTTAGAGACCTCGTATTGCAGTCATTTTTGGATGGTCAAGAAGACCGCAAAGTAAAATTTTTCAATTTAGAGGGTCAAAAATGCAAATTTTCGCAATTGTATAGCATATGTCATTTATACAGACATACATGTCCGCTTAACGGATATATATGAGGTTGAAGGCCATTTTAGACCCGAGAAGGTCCATTTAACTGATTTAATGTCCATTAAATGGACATGGGCAAGGCCGGGGGTCCTCACTGACCCTAGAAGGTCCATTTAATGGACCTAAAGTCCATCTAATGGATATAGGGGATACCCAAGCCCCTTCAAAGCCTCTCCAATGGTTCCTACATCCATTCTAACATTCTTTCACTCAAAATCTTCTCAAATTCACCTCTTCTAGTGCAATACCACTTCATATCAATCTAACCACCAACCTTGTTTCATTAAATCCTCTAATCTCCACTCATTTGATTCATCAAATCCACTAATTCTCATTCTTTTTCCATAGCTGTCATGTGTATACCTCCCCTACAGCATCACCATTTATAATGCTCATATCTCTCAACTCCAATATCCAAAAAATTTCATACTTTGTACAGTTAGAAAACTAAGATTCTAAAAAAATAACTTTCTCTAATTCAACCTTGATTAATCCAGTTTTTTTCTTAAATTCAGTAATTTTACCCTTATAGAAGACTTGAAATATGAAATGTACAACTACAAGATAAATAAGCATATACACAAAGGAAACTTTTTCAATTATCAATTCATTTCCAAATCAAAACGAAATTCATACATAGCTTTAATTATATATCAACATTACATCAAAGTCTTAACACAAGACACAAAATATGTTAGATGCTCAATGTTTGATATGTTTATAAAGCTATCCAAAAGTTACTAACTTAGTACAAAAGCTAACTATCTTGGAATTTGTCCAAATGCCTTGCAAGGATCAGTGATCTTCTCGATCTACACCTAATGAGGGAAAATGATGGGTTGAGCTATACAACTAAGTGGCCAATGTATTTATAGCCATCGATAATTAGTCACAAATTCAGGCATATGTATATATATACATCCAGCAATTCAAGCATTCTCAATCTATTCTAGCAATACAAGCATTAATTGATTTAGCTCAAACTCATAACACACAACATAGACTTTAGCCATTAAACATCACACTCAATTATGCACCATACTTGACAATTCAAAGATGCAATGTACAAACAAATGGCTCGAGGGTTCCATGGAAACAGAATGGAGAAACCAAAGTTTGCACCATGAATATTATGAGTCCATTTTCTGAGCTCATACACCATAGGCAGGCAGCTAGGAGAAGGTTCTTGTCAACGTGCACGTGAAGAACAGAGTGGTCCCACTCTTGCCCAAACAAAAGCACATAATCATACTCATAATCATGTTATCATATGCTCATACTTTCATGCTTTTTCTTTTTTTCGTTTAATTCAAAATGTTTTAACCTCTTTCAAGGTATAACATAATCACAATGCAACATGCATTTTCAATCAAATCACAACAATTCAATTTCAAACAAATCCATTTTGAGAAATCACATACACACATATAGACAAGAATTTACCTAATCATACAATAACTACAAATAAATTACCTACCTTATTTTGCTGAAAATCCAAGCTCAAGATTGCCTTTCCTTTTGCTCTTGAGTAAGGTTTTCTTGATTCCTTTCAAATAAACCAATATTCTCATTCAATCCAAATTCAAATGGAAATCCCCTAAAACATCCATAATCACACAAATGCAATCAACACAAATCAAGCTCAAACCTAACCTACCCATAGTCCATCTAGGATAGAAAACCCAAAACCCAGTTTAGAAACCCTAGGATGGGTTCTCTTAAATCATCTTCCAACAAAAACCTGTCATCCTCTACACAAAACCCCTTTCTCTCTCTACGTCCTTCATTATCAACACATCCCATTTCTCTACTAAAGGAAGAAGAAAAGATGATTCACTTAACAAGTTTGATTTCTTTTCTTTTTTTTCTTCCTTCCAAGCTTCGCACGATTTTCCTTCTTCTCTTCTCCTTTTCACTTTTTTTTCTTCTCTTCTTTCTCTCTTCTACGACACTCTCTCCTCTCTTCTAATTCAAGAAAACTTTTATTCTCTTTATTCCGATTATACCCCTCACTTAGTTTGTCTTTCCAATTTTGCCCTTCATCTTAATATAATGCCCAATTAACAACATAGTCCATTAATACCATACTATACTCCAATTTAATTCTAATCTTTCTATTTAATAACCCTAATTTCTACTCACACTTGCTAAATTAATGACTAAATTCAAAAAATAATATAAAATAAACAAACAAATCATAAACAAATAATTAATCAAATGGTAGATAATTTAGAAAATTTCCGGATCCAACAATATCTCATGTAAGAATTACTATGTTTTGATGCTACTTATGAACCTTCTTAGGATAATTTAGTCTGTAATACTTGGATGCAGTATGAACTATACGGAGATTGGTGAGTTATTATTCTTGATTAGGATTGATTTATAGAATTCTCTAGCCATATTATATTGACATTTAAAAAGGCATTTTTAAATTTCAATTATAAATCAATTATTAATTAGCGAATACAAACATGATTGGATGAAAGAGTAGACACTATATCCATACTCTGTCCAATTGGAACATTAGATGACAAAAGGGTTAAATTATACATCATAACTATGCATGGACAGGTTAAGTTAAACCACTTTGACATTGATATTTGGGTGGTTATGATATGTTGCTAAACCTCAATCTTGGTCAATGATTATAAATTGTTTAACTGGAGAGTTAAACATAAATTAAAAAGAGCTTTAATTATCTAATTCTAGTTGTCAATTATAATTATAATTTATAATCATTGTCAATATTTTAGGAACTTAATAGGTCATACATTAAACAACAACTTCTAAAGGAAAAATCAAATTTAATTAAGCTGGACTTAATTATAAAGTTTGAGAAACTATAGGGATCAAATATGAGATTTTTCATTTCGTTAAAATTAAATTAATTATAATTAGAGTATGACTTTAATTATAATTATGGAATTTAATTTTGATAAAAATTTTAAAACCTTAATGATTTTTCTATAAATAGGAGTAAGTATCAAGGAGCTAGCACTCTTGCTTATTACCTCTCAAACATTAAGAAGTTGCTCTGTGGATATTGCTAGAAGCTAGACAATTGAACAGCTCATGGTTGACATATGAAAAACTTTTAAAGGATTTCAACATGAAAAGCGAATTAAGTACGATTTCTTACTTTGCAATTTATGGTTTTATTCAAGTTCAATTATTGAGATCTTAATAGAATCCGTAAAAAATTTTATTTTCTAATATGCCTGTAATTCAATTACGGTTGGTTTCCAACACTTATTCCATAGGAAACTGCAAGTTTCACTTCTCTACTAATAACAAGAAAACCACAACTTCAAGAAAACTCACAAAACCAGTGCTTAAAACAAAAGGAAAGCCATAAAATAACCATCATCTTCTTACTTCTTCAACCTTTGCAAGCCACTACAGAGATGCAAGAGCTCTATAAGCAAATCTAGAGAATGAAGAACTGGCTCAAAGGTTGATGCAATTATCCTAAAATAGGGAAGGCTGAGACGATAGGCTTTGATTCATCAGTTTTAGACTAAAGGGCTATGGTGCTACACTTACTTTCCTTTCAAGCTAAAGGAAAGCAATTCGCCAAGCTGAACAATCTTAATACATATGGCACAAAATGATTGCACATATCCAGGTCAAAATGGGATCGAGTGTTTTCACGTCTTACCGTAGTGCTTAGTTTGTCTTGATTCCTAATTGATTGATGAACAAGAAGGTAGTTTACTTAGTTTTTGCACTAAGGAAAATGGAACTGTTAGATTTTGTGACTCACCCACAACACATTATACAAAAAAAGGCCTCATTGTCTCCAGCCATTCAACCACATACTTTTAGGACATTAATAATTCTAGAAAAATTATCGACTTCTAAAGTTAAAAGATGAACTTTTAATATTAATCAAATCTAACATGATATAAGACTAGGGTTTGTGTTGGGCAACATTAATTTAAACGTTTCACTTTCAATAATTTAGGGTCTAAACTTTTCAAATTTAAATGTTTTGGGTTTACAATTTTCAATTCTAAAATTAAATATCAGTAACAATCAAACAACTTTAATCAAGTTATAGAATTAATGATGATATTGATATCACTTTTGGAAAATTAGAATAGAATATGATCTTATACATAACATAATGAAATACAAAAAAATATCTAATTTTTGAAAGTTAAGATTACTTAAATTCCATAACATTATTAATGCATAAAGAATATTAAAGCTTGAATCATACCTTATTATAAATCTTAATCCTTTTTCTAGTCACTTTCATTAAACCATTTATTAAATTAGCTCATTTTAACCACTATAGCTACACACATGTTTTGCCCTTATAATATCCATAAAATGTATTGAAATAACTCTATAGTTGGTGTAGAGAGGGTTAGGCAAGAAGTGTTGATACTTTTAGAGCTTAAGCATATTTATAATAGGGTTTCGACTTTTTAAAATTTTAAATTAAATTAAAATTAAATTAAATACTAATTAGAGTCAAATAAGATCCAATATCTCATATTGGTCCTTATTTATTAAATACCTCATATTTATTCCTAAAATTTCTCAATCTTTACATTCAAGTCCAAATTGATTAAAAACACCTTTTTTCTCTTCAATTTTTTTTTGTTGAGTGACTTATTAGGTTTTTATATATGTTGAAAAAGATATAAATTATAAGTCTAAATCATATTTCGGATTAGATAAATCAAACCCCATTAGTTCATCTTTAATTCTCTAATATCTATAGATCAAGATTAACATCTAATAATGTATTATAAATACCAAAATATTTAGGAAAGTCAAAGTAGTTTTAAATAAACTTTTTTTGTAAATAGTTTTCTCATTAATACAATCCTTTGATTATAAAATGTTTTGATTAGACATAAAGCATAGAATTAATTTCTTCTATGTTTGAATCTAATCATGTTAATTATCCACCATTAGCATTTGATTAAATTAATGATATTTATAAACCATTTTACAAAGTCTCATACCACTTTTCCCAAGGATTTCTCAAATTAATATTAATCAAGAAAATAGAATATTATCCTTAATCATTTTAGGGTGATGAATCCTATATTGATCACTTAACTATCTCCATATAGTATATGTTTTATCCAATAACAACCAATTCAACTACCCTTGACTAGAATAACTTATAACTAATAATGATAAATGTTTAACAGACTATGTTTTTGTTCCTATTTTTAGTTTGTTTTGCTTAATTATTAGATATTTTATTTTTGGTACTTATGTTGTTTGTAGAGTATTATTAGGTGTCAATTGCTTTCATATGTAAGAAAGAGAAAATTAAGGTAAAATCGAGACAAAAAATCGAAGAATTGGAGCTATGTTAGGGACACATTTGTGTTGATAAAGGAAACTCTGTATAAGTCATATACACGACTGTGTGGAGGACTGTGTAAGTCCTTGTGAGCATGTATAGCTTTAAAGATGTTATTTCGCACGTTTAAAGGTGGACACACCCTTGTACGCCATACAATGTCCACTAACTATGTATACTCTAAAGAACATGTCTACATATGATTTTAAGGAGTTTTTTAAGGACTTGGCCATTCACACGAGTGTCCATTCTAAAAATCCTAATTTGCACTGTAAAGGGCAATTATGAAGGTTATTTAAGTATATTAGAAGATAGAAGTCGAAGTTAAGAAGAAAAGTTGGAATTCTAAACACACTTCTGAACCTAGGATGTTAGAAATAAAAGGATTACATCAAAGATCTAATAAAGAGCATCCTCCCATCATGGTTTAAGGGGATCATAATAGAGAAAAGGGGATATAGAATGGATTATTTTCTTTTTAAGTCTTGTTCTGAAATTTTGGTTTTGTTTTTTGTATTTATAAAATAATTTTTTTAATGCCTAGGTAGGATGAACCCTCAATTAGGATGGACCTTATGTCTTAATTCTTTATTTAATGCAATTTGATTGTGAATTCATTATGATTCAATTGTATGTTTTAAGTCTTGAATTAATATATATGTGATATTAGTTCAATGTATGACTTCATATAATTGAGATTGCGAAATCATTTTGCATAAATAGATCTACCATAATTTGAAGAACCCGTATGAAAATATAGAGATAAGTCAATATAAATCCTTTAAATTAGGGTCAAACCTATAATGACATATATGAATCGATTAATGCAATATTAGGAGTTTTAACTAGAAGGAGATTGTTAATCAATTGAGGACTAGTTGTTTAATAGTATTGAGAAAGATATTAACATAAGATATGAATTTTCATAATCCAATTATTAGTAATTGAATTGTATGATAAAGAGCTAATACCTACGAAATCTTAGGGGGATGTATTACCTAGGTATTATTTATTTGATATTGATTAATCTTAGTGTCATCTAAGTTTTTTTGTTATTTTGTTGAATTTTAGCTTAGTTTTAATTAAATCTTCATCTTAATGTTTCAGACAAATAATAGAAAGGACATAATTACTAGTACATATAGTCCCTATGGGTTTGACACTCGATATTTTACTATAGTTCAATAGGTGCACTTGCTTGTGAGATCTCTAGGGTAGAAATCAACCATATCAAGTACCAAAACATAGCCATCCATATATGAGATATCTTTAAAGATGGTAAGTCAAAGGAACACTTATATAATCATCATAGTAAGAATTTTCATAAACATATAAGTAATGTACCAAATGACATTCTCATATGGGGACGATTAATTGAAACTCATATGTGGACAATTAATTGAACTTATTTCTTTAAAAAAACCTATACGTTTGTTTAAATATTTCTACGGTTTGGTTTATGAGATCAATTGCTTCCTTCATAAGGGAAAAGAAAAACATAATGAGTCTTTTTATAGTCTATTAGTATCTAGTTTTAATAGAACAATGATTAGGAATAATTTAGGGATAATATATAAAAGTAATATGAATATCGTCATAATTTTATTTGTAATATATATTTAACTCATTGAATTTATCATACACATTTTAATATGTAAAAAATAAATAATGTCTTTAAATAATTATGTCATTTAAATACATCCAATTAATTAGTTGTAAGAAATAAAACAAAAATTCACATAAATAAATTAATTTTCATTTTAATCCCTACATGTCTCTCTTTGGTTAAAAGGTATTCAGTTTAGTTGGTATTTCAGTGGAAGAAATTTTCACAAAATGTATTTAGCTAAAAGTATATGAAAGCAATATCACTTCTAGTTTTGAGAGGAGAATTGAACTATCACTTCTTTATTTTAAACACCTTAGATGTTAAAAGTCCTACCCAAGTGAGGGACTAATGTCTTCACCTCCTTATCTCAGTATGCTGATCAATTGCCCTTTTCACGCATTAATTTAATTGAAAATATTAAGGCAAAGAAACAAATGCATGAAGAATAGTTAACATAATAAAAGGGGAGAAAAGTAAGCAAAAGCAAGAGTTAACTATAATTGGATATCCTAAAGTTAACTCATCTTGTCTTGAGGTTAGTTTTAAAGACTTTGATAATTTGAATATATATAGTCAAGAAGAGAAAAAAAAATGGAAGAATAATATTCACAATTTTATTGAATCAAACTTTGATAATCTTGACTAGAACAAAGATTTTAGCCACACATGACTTGAAACAAAAACAACAAAATGAAGAGTAGATGAAAATTACGTAAAGCTAAAAAGATGCCTAAACTATTGAAAAGTTCTCCTATTTATAGGAAAGGAGGAAGGTAAAGCCCTATGCTAAAATGGGAAACAAATCCCATAAATTAAAATACAAAGATCTTATCAAATCCACAATCTTAGAAATATATCTTCTCATTTTGTGCAGATTTGTGGGATTATCAAAAATCATTCACGTTAATGTGGTCCATATGAAGATCATCCTCTTTCCAATTTTTGTAGGTATCAACTTTCTTTATTTTTGCACCTATTATCTTCAAGATTCTAGGATACAACATCTTCTTATCTTCTCATCTCAATAGTAAGCAACATTTGTGTCTTCAATTGAAGCTTTAATTTCCTTGATTTTGACTAAATCTTTACCAAATCTTTAATTTTGCACCTAAAAGATAATTATGAAATTGACACCCTAAAATTAAGTACAAAATCAATTAAAAATGGTAAAGATATTATGTCAAAATAATGAAAAATATAACTTTATCAAATTCCCCACACCAAATCTTTGCCTGTCCTCAAGCAAACCAGTTATGATATTTTCAAGCCATCTAATCATTGTTTTCAAATTTCTAAATTTATGCAATCTTCCTTGACCAAAATCACAACCAAAATAAAAGCTTTTCATAGCGTAAAAAACTTTTACGAATTTAAATTTCTCGTGAATCAAACAATTTTCAAAGAATTTGAACATGTAAGCTTTCAACACCCTCACAATGATTCGCTTAATCCACTCAAGTGTTTAGGGATAAATTTTTGAAAAACTCAAGCCATAAAAGGGAAATGAAAATACCATAAGTTTGGAAAAATATCAAATCTCCACCACTAAATATAAATCCATAACAAAAATCAAAGGGTATTTAATAGGGTTGAAATGGGGCTAAGGTGATGATATGGCAATGAAGAAAATAGGCTTAGAAAAGCATGTTGGACCAAGTAAAACAACTAATTTTCTACATAAAAGGGATTTTTTTAAAAATAATATGTGGTGCATTTTAAGATTGTGTCGATAGTTTCTCTTTTTTTAAGAACAGATAAGAAGAATTCTTTAAAGAGGAAAATTGCAAAAATTTTCATATTGGGAAATAAACTTGATTAAACAAATTTTTAAGTAGAAGAAGATGAAAATGAAATGGGTTTAAGGCTTAACATTGGTTAACTAAAGGAAGGAAACCGGTATGCTTTTTAAGAAAGATAATATGGGTCCTTATTGCCCTTATCATATTAAAGTAAGATTTCAATTTGTGGTCTTGACAAGAATAAAGAAGAAAATTCTATATTTTCAAAACCAATTTTGACAACACTCAAACAAAGAATAAAATAAGAACAATATGTAATGTCATGTTCATAAATTAGGCTCAAATATCTCACAAACAATGGATACATTTTGGCTTCAAAAACTTGCATAATTCTCTAAACAAATCAAACTAGATTCATGATCAATTTAAACTTAACAAAAATTGCTTAGCTATTATTACCTCAATTCATCATGCAATTTTGATCTCAAAAGACAAGTATATTCATACTTACTTCCAAAAATTTCAAAGCCAAGTAAGAAAATACTTCAAATTAGTAGCATTTGGATCAAGTAAAGTTCTAGATGTAGAATTTATTTCAAAAGTTGCAGTTGGAAGTCTCTTGTAAAATCGATTTCTCAACACTTTCATCACTTGTTCCTTTAAATCTAAAATTTCAATCAAAAGCTCAAATATTCTCAAATGAAAAATGTTAAAGTGCAAAAATAACAGTATATGAATATTAAGAGTTACACAAATATAAACCAATATATTAGACCCTCCCCACACCTAGTCTTTATATTGTTCCCAACGTAAAAGTTGGATTAATATAGATAAGAATAAAAGGAGTACTGCCCAAAAAATGTCTATGGAGAAGAGGGAAAGAAACAGATCTTTCCAAAGCTGAAGGTACTTATTGCATTGTCAAAGTTAAAAGGTCTTGTTGTCATAAGGATTGATTCTCCATTACCAGCTACTTCTTTATAGGCAAAATGCGTGAAGCAACTAAGAATCCTGCAGAGTGATGCTCATGCATCAAACTTGTTCACAAATCATAAACACATAAGCACATTAGAATGGTTTGAGTGGGTCCAAAATAGAACGTACTATACATTTCCACATAATAGTCCTGTGTAGCTGTGAACAAAACGTACTATCACAATCCCACTTAATGGTCTTATGTAGCCATAAACTTAGGGGAGTCCGTGATAGAGCTCCATGTCACTGGCAACTAGGTGAGAGAAGCTTTAGTCAAAGTACACTTAACTGAACTTAGGGGACCACTACAAAGCCACATAACATATAATTCATGGCATAAGCATATTGCCCCAATTGGCACATTTCGGAAACTTGTTTTTCATGAGCATGAAATATTTCGAAAACCATTTCCATTTTCATTTCACAATTCATCAACAAAATTCATATACTAAACATATAGCAAATTTCTCAAATCATTCAGAGAGCAATAATGTAACGTTCATAAAACAATTGAAATCATTTTATGCTCTTAAATTTGAAAAGATAGTCATGGCTCATTACTCAATTCTAAACTTGAACCCACCTTGAATTCCTTGCTTAAAGACTTGCTCAAAATGCCTCTCCTCAAGCTCCTCTTGCCTCTCTTGATTCCCTTAACATTGAAAAAATTCCCAATTCAATAGGAATTCTAATTTGAGGACCCAAATAAATATATGTATAAAATTGATCCTAGAAAGCTTAAATCCATGCATTTCCTAAACTTCTTGAAATAAAATCCTTCCAAAAATAAAAAAGATTAAATAAGACCTACCTTGAATCTTCAACAAATGAAGAGTTTCTTGACTCTAATGAAAGCTCTTCTCTTCCTCTACCCTTTTCTCTTCTTAAACAACCTCAAAATCTCTCTTGACAGCTAAGAAAAATTAAAACCTTGATTTTCTCTTCTTTCCTCTCAAACCACCAAAACTCTCTTCCTTTTTTCTCTTATTTTCATTTCTTCTCTTCTTCTCTCCCTTCAATTCACCTTCTTCTCTTCTTGAAAAGCAAGATCACATTTTCATCTTCCAATCCTCCCCTTAATGAGCATAAAATGTCCACTTTGCCCCTTCCCTCATGCCTTATGTCTTAAAATGCTTTAGTGAATGCCAAAATTGCCCTTATACATATACACCCTTACAATTTAATTTAACTAACCAATGTAATAAAATCCTACTAACATTTGCATAATAATTAAATCTAAAAAAATTAATCTATTAAGACCTCAAAATTTATTGAAGTCATGCTTAACTTAATAAAAATAATAAGAAAATTTTCAGGGGCCAACACAAAAGGAAGAGGTTACGTATTGTTGTTTATTCCAACTCTCATTTAAATATATAATTCCTTAAAAGGTTTTGATTTTAGGGCTAATTTTATGCTTATAGTTGTAAATGCTAAGGTGTAATATGATTTTGTCCTATATGATCTTGACAAACTTTGTGGTTTGTGCTTATGTCGATTCTATTATTTCTTTCACTCTATACACCATTGACAAGATAGGATAGTACTATCTGTATTAACCATTTATCCCCTTTTGGTATGTTTGTGATCTTTTGGCTTCATTGAATATTGATATCAAACCATTGGGAGGATTTATCACTCCAAATGAAGCCATAATGTTTCTCCAAGCTTTATTAGAATACGTGTACTAAAAAAGAGATAGTTGTGTGATTCTAGGCTTTTATTGCATAAAGTACACCAGTTTGGAATGTACAATATTTTCCAAGCCTATTAAGAGTGGGAAGTTTAAGTTTAAAGTTAATCCACAATGTGTGGGCAGTTATAGGGCAATGATATTTACACTAGACTGTTTTGTTCCATCTAGCATAAGGAGATGTTTTTACAGGATTGATTAGTGTATTTTTTTGAAGTCTCCAATCTCCTTATAGCTTGATCCTTATGCTAATTTAATTGGAAGTTTTTGATGAAAGTGAGGATAGTTGAGGATAAAGAGTTGATTAAGCTGAGGCTAATGGTTGACATTGCTTATGCTACATTACCATTTAGTTTTGTGGTTCCTTACAAAATAGCTATCTCACTTTTTTGGGCAAGAGGAGCAAAAGAAGTCTATGAATCTTATGAGAAGTTGGAGTTCATTTCATCTCCTACATTAATTGAGCAAACAATTCGTATTATGTTTTCGTGATTACTAATGAATTTTATAATAGTAAGGAGTCTTGAGTTATTTTGAAGTTCCACAAGCATTTATCTTTGAAGTAGTATTCATACACCCACTTAACCCAAAGAGAATTCCTGTCATTTATTAATCTCCATATTGTTTTGGTTAGCAAAGTATAGTTTTTTGTTCTTGTGGAATTTACTCCTAAGCCTCCTTGCATTTTAGTTTGACAAACCTCAACCCATTTGATTATGTTTCTTTTTTCTTCATTCAAGATCTAGACCATATGTAGTTCTAAGAAATTCTATTTATGGTCTTTAAAAAAATGTATAGGAATACCAGATGTGATGCCCAATATACACTAATCAGGAGAGGTCTACCTAATAAAGATAATTCTCTGCTACTCCAACTATTGGTTCTACTAAGACTTCTGTCAAGAAGTGGTTTAAAATCACTTTAGGATGTCCTGGTTGCAGAGATTAGGATTCCAAGATAATGAGTTAGGAGTTGTTGCGGTAGGAAACTAGTGATAAAAGCTAAGAGGGGACAGAAGTTACTAGCATTTTGGTGGGAGCCCAACTCCACAAAATTATTGCAACGATGGTGGGAGAAGACCTACCTCTTCGAATGCACCACCACTGTTGGACAACGTTAATGACAACACACTGGAGGAGAAGAGGGAAGGAGAGCTGACAGTAAGGGGTGGGGACAGAAAGGTAGGTCTCGAGAGGCATATAACATTAACAAAATGAAGTCATTTGGTGTTAAACCAAACAACATCATTTTCTTCAAGTTTATAACATTCAACCGTAATCAGATGATGATGTATAGGTTAAAAATTTACCAACGGAATTTTTCATCCCTAATATTCCATAGGTAAAGTCAAACCTACATTTTTCCGCTAACCATTCCCGCCTTACTTGTTGACGGTATTGTTTTGTCGTTAAATTAAAATTTTCTTGATACATTTACCAACAACAAAGGAAATTTCATCAGTAATTTGCAATGATTTGTTGTCTGTCATTGTTTTTCCATTGCTAGTGGTAGATGAAGTTTTGTCATAGTTGATGTTTAGTGCTGACATCATTAAATAATCAAAGAGTTATGATTGAAGCTCAAACTTAATTGCTATCAGCTTTGGAAAAGAGAAACACATCATCTACAAAGGTGAGGGTAAGGATATTTAGCTTTTTACATTTAACATGGAATCTGAAGTGCTAAATTCTTTATATAACTCTTATTAGAAGCTTGTTTAAGACTTTCGTAACTAAAGAGAATAAGTAAGTGGAGATTAGATCCCCTTACCTGATGCCTCTTATTACTAAGAGTCAATCAAAAGGCTCCCAATTAATTAGAACATTAAAGAAGATAGTAGAAATGCATTGATGAATCTAGAAGACAAAGTTGTTTGGAAATTCTAAAGCAATCAAAATATTGATGATGAAAGTCCAATCAATTGTGTCATATGCCTTTTGGAAATCAACTTTGATAACAATTCTTTAGGCCCTTTCTTCTAATGTACTTTTTGAAAAGTTCTTGAGCTTTTGTGATGTTATCTTCAATGCTTCTGTTAGAGATGTAGGCTCCTTGTGCCTGATCAATGTGGTCTAGTAAAATTTACTTGAGCCTTCCAGCTAGAACCTTTGCAATGATCTTATAGATTGTGTTTCAATATGCTATAAGCCTATAATCATTAAAAATTTCATGCTAAACTCCTTTGGGCATTAAAGTAATGTAATTTCTATTTATTTCCTTCAACATTTTACTTATGGTGAAGAATTATATAACAACATCAATAAATTTTTAGCTTGTAATTGATTAGGTTTTATGAAAAAAATTCATTAAGGTCATCAGGACCGGGAGCCTTATAGGGTATAGGGATTTTAAAGTTGTTGTGATTTTTGCAATAAAGACTAGTTCTGTTAGACTTAGAATTTCATAAGACTAGATCTTGTCTTATAGTATCTCCTACAATGGTCTTGGTCTGGAATGACTGTCAGAAGAGTAGCTAAGTAATTTGAAAATTTGATTCAAAGAAGCCTTAAGGAGTTTGCCTTGTGAAGTGAGAAAATTTCCTTCATATTTGATGGACATAATGCAATTGACAACTATCCTAGAAGCAATGAATTTATGAAAAAAAATGTAGAGTTTTTATCACCATACTTTAATTAGTTTGCTATGGATCTTTGCATCAATAGTGAATGCTTAAATTTGACTACTTGAGGGAAGTTACGTAAAGCCTACAGTTCTTTGATTTAAAGATCCCTAGAGAGGGGGTCTGCATAGAGTTTTGTTTAAATAGTTTCGATTGCTTTCTTAGTAGTGTTTACCGAATGATGTGTGATGTGTGTTGCCTATATTTTGCTTGTAGAGAAATTTTAATTGTTCCTTAACACTGGCTAGCTTCCTAAGAAGAGTGTATTGCTTTGTGCCATGAACTTGAGAGCTCAATCCTTTTTCCATAGCTTCATTAAAACTATCAATACTTATTTGGAGATTTTAATGATATCATTCCATCTAATGCAAATCAAGGCAACCATCATCATAGAGTTATTGGTAATGATTTAAAGGATTGCCTAAATGATATCCAACTTTGCCTTTTGGAGGAACTTCTTCACATGAAATAACAGGTACAAAGACAACACATATCATGAAAAAGTTAGACAGGTACAAAGACAACACATATCATGAAAAAGTTAGATAGGTACAAAGACAACACATATCATGAAAAAGTTAGACAGAAGCTTTGCAAATCTCAATTAGCTTCAAAAATTTCCCTACACAAATGTAATATTTCCAAATACAAGCTTTTGAGATCACTCACCTATCTTAGTTCATTTATCCTCATTTGGTTTATTTTGAGTTTATTATATGAGTAATATTAGAAAACTACACAATTAAATATTGATAAAACTATTTGTTGTATTGATTTCAAATCACAAACTTCTAAAACTAAATTTAAATGATTGCAAGTTTTCAAAAAAACAATAAAATTATGAAAAGTCTTCGTGCAATTTATTATAAATTAAAATCTTAGAAGATCTCAATAATTTTATTCCATGTTATTGATTACTAGAATACAAATTATCTTTTGTTAATGTTTCCTCAAGTTAAGAGTTCCACTTCCTTCAATTGCTCAGTGAAAGTGACTAACATATGTAGCTTATTGGTGTGGTGATATTTGTCAAACTTAGTAGCACTACAACAATAACATACAATTTACGACATTTTTGAAAAAAACGTAGCGAATTGTTGAGGCTTTTTGTGATGTTTTTTTAAACGTCATGAAAATAGCCAATATTTTGCGATGTTTTATGAAAACGTCGCAGATTTGTCAAGCGTTTCGCAACATTTTTGCAATGAAATGTCACAAATTAGTGAGCATGACATTTTGTTGAAGAAAACGTCATAGAAGGCTTAGTTTTTAAAACTTACCCAAGTCCCCTCCTCCCCCACCAGATCAACATCATATCCCCACCCCCCAAAATGAAGTTGTTTTGATTTTTTTAAAACTTACACCAGTCCCCTCTGCCCCACCACAATGACATTGTGTCCCTTTGCAACGATGTCATTTTGGTTTTCTTAAAACTTACCCCATTCCCCTCCGCCCCTACCAAAACAACGTTGTGTCCTCGCCCCCA
>JANVCQ010066061.1:0-10174 GCA_025531925.1 Erythroxylum plowmanianum
GACAGACGAACAACAGTCGGGGACGAAGAGAGCCGAAGGAGTCGGGGAAGAATAGGGTAGCTGCAGTCGGGGGTTATCGTGTCAAACAGAGCTTGTGTGTTGCGGAGACAGGGACAACGTGTCCCTGTCCTCCCTTTTTGAGAGGGACAATAAATCTTATCCTTGTCCATCGGGGATGGTAGATAGAAATTTAGAGACAGTAACCAAACGCTCATGGGGGCAAGATTTTTTGGTCCTGTCTACTGTCCCCACTCACGAAGACAGTAACCAAACACAGGTTTAGCACACTGTACTATTTTCTTGTCATTGAAGCCACAGTGACTAAAAATGATTTACTACTCACACAACAGTACATCAATGATATTTAAAAATGACTTACTACTCACACAACAGTACATCAATGATATTTTGGCAAAGATGGTCTACACCGACGGATCCTTCCACACATAAAACTTCCTTCATTGAACCGTTTGAACATGCCACTCTCTATTGATAAGTGGTTAGAAGTTTATAGTATCCAGTTAAAAAAAACGTTGGAGGTTGTACAAGTTAAGTTATGAATTAACTTGCACTTACACGGCCATGCAAGTTAAGTATGCATGTAAGTCATGGCTGTGACTTAATTTGCACGATCGTAAGTTTCACATGCTTGACATGTGAGTCTTTTTTATTTTTTATTTTTTATTTTTTATTTTTTATTTTTTACTATTAGTTTAATAAAAAATTGATTTTAATTTTAAATTTAATTATAAGACTATTAATTTTATAAAAAAATTAAATGATAAAAAATAAAAAAGAAACCAAAATAAGGTTTTACATTTGTGTGGTTTTCCGTTGACACATATTTTGATTTTTTTGATTATTTTAATTTTAATTTTTAATAAAATTTTAAGACAAAAAATTTATATTTTAAAAATTGATTAATTAATTTATAAATTATAGCAAAATATTAAATTAACTTAAAAATTGATTACTTTTTTTATTATTATATTAGCCCAAATGCATACAATATTAAACATCTTGTATATTCATGATTAAGTTTTTTTTACAGAAAATGCTTGTGAAATGCAAATAAATTATACAATATATTATATATGTGGAATAATTTATTTTGATTTCAGCAACTTATTCTAATTTATCAAAATTCAATTTTTAAACAAAGAAATATTACTTTGGAATTATTTATCAACTAAAATATTTGTTCTTTACTAGAATAAATTATTTTTATTAACATATAATTTCCTACTATTTAACTAATTTCAACATCAACTTATATGATAAAATAGGGTTGAAAATAAATATGTTTAATAATTAATACGATAATATAATATATTAACTTTCATAACATATAAAACAATATAAAAATTTGTTATAGAATATAATTCTAAATCAAAAGACATTAATTTTTTAAGACTTATCTCACTTGAAATTTTTTTTAATTTAATAAATCAAACTATATCGTAAAGATTGGAGATAAGGTAAGAAATTTAAAGATTTAAAACTGATTAATTTACTAAATTTTTTTAATTAATTTATAAATTATAGAAAATATTAAATTAAATTTAAAAATTGATCAATTTTTTATTATTATATGTTCTATGTTTTTATTATATTTATAAACTTAGTTTTTTGTAAAGATAAATATCTAAAATCTATATTCTTATGAAAAATATTTAAAGAAATACTAAAATATAATACTCATGTCCTTATAATTTGTTTGAAGTCATGCTCTTATAAGTTATTTTATACATAAACAGTTAATACTAACCATTTGATTTTACTAAATATATTTAATAAACAGAGGATGTTATTCACTGAATAAATAAGCTGATATAATAAGTTAACAACTAACTGCTGATAAAATCAACTAACATCTAATGCAATCAACTGATTGCCAAATATAACTTTTATCAAAACAAACATACAGATTCTGTCACTAAAAACAGTGTATTTTGTAAATGAATAGATATTTCTTTTAAGTTAAGATTAACTAAAGAAACGGTTATGAGCTGACATAATAAATAGGTTAATGATGAATATAGTGTAACTAATCAAAATATTGGATAAGACACAAATCGAATGAACCGAGTTTAAATGCATTTTAGGCTATTTTATTCTTGTCGTCCCCGTTAAGGGTGATTAACATATAGTAGCAACTAAGTAAAAAGTTAAACTTTAAACGTTTAGGCCCTATTTGACAATCAACTAATTGTATTAGCTGATAGCTGATTTTATTAACAATTAGTTGACAATTGATTATATCAGCTGGTTTGATTAACAGATAATACTAACTATTTATTAAAGATATTTGATAAAATTAGTTGTTTAGTAGCTATTTATGTATAAAATGATTTATAAGGACATGATTTTAAAAAAAATATAAAGACATGAGTATTATATCTTAGTATTTGTTTGAATATTCTCATAAAAATTTAGATTTTAGATATTTATCTTTACAAAAAAAAACTAAGTTTATAAATCTAATAAAAACACAGAACATATAATAATAAAAAATTGATCAATTTTTAAATTTAATTTAATATTTTTCTATAATTTATAAATTAATTAAACAATTTTAGTAGAATTAATCAATTAAAATAAGTTTTGGAATAAAAATAAATTATTCTACATATATAATATATTATATAATTTATTTGCATTTTACAAGTATTCTTTGAAAAAACTTTATCATAAATATACAAGATGTTTAATCTTGCATTAAGAAAATTGATCAATTTTTAAATTAATTTATTTTTCTATAATTTATAAATTAACTAAGCAATTTTAATAAATTAATAAATTTTAAATTTTATCTTAAAATTTTATTTAAAAAATTAAAATTAAAATAATAAGAACTGAAAATATGTGTCATAAGCATGACATCCTGTGACACAAATACAAATCAAAATAAATATCACAGGTGACAATGTAAATACTTATTTTGTTTTTTATATTTTATATTTTATATTGTTTTAATTTTAATTTTTAATAAAATTAATTGTAGCATAATTAAAATTAAAATTAAATTTGATTTTTATTAAACTAATAATAGTATAACTAAAATTAAAATGATAAAAATAAAAATAAAAAGACTCATAAGCGTGACTTAAGTGTCACACCTATGATTTGTATCATGTGTGTGTGACTTATAAGCTGGACAAAATTAGATAGAGTAAGATTAGATAAAAATCTCGTGTTATATCTTAGTATTATTTGGCCAGAACATTGCCTTCGCAGTCAATCTCACGTCTCAATCTAGTCATCAACCATCGGTTGACAATTGGACGCAAGTGAAGAGGATTGGGACTTCTCGTCATAGCCTTGTTCTTTGTTAATCATTAATCTTCTAGACTATTGCTTCATGCGTACTCCAGCGTTGATTAGGTGGCTCTCCTGAGGTTCATAAGTCTGCTGCAGGATTTGCTATTTTGTTGAACCTAATTTAATTTCCTAGGCATCAAGAAAGCAACGAGCAATTTTCAGATCTTCTACCTAGGCTAGATATCAACACGTGTACTTGATTTTTCACCTACTACACACCTCCTACGCTTTGGTGTGATAATTTGGGAGCAGTATCTTATTGCTAATCACATGTTTCAGTCTCGATCCAAGCATGTCAATAATCAATATAGAGTTTCATTTTGTTCGGATTAGTTGACAAAGGCAATGATATAAAACCAGATCGAATCAACCGTAAATTAAACTGATTTTTGGTTTGGTTTTTACTTTTAACTATAGGGAATTAAATTAGCTGATTAAATAATAAATCAGCCGGTTTTTTTTAATCATTAATCGGATGCATCTTATTCTCTTACGCCCAAACAATTGATCAGTATAGAAAGATAGATTTTTATGCGATTGACACTTGAGAAATCAACCGATCATAGTGAAAATTGATTTGAAACTAAGTTTGAGCAAATGGGTAGCTAAGTTTGGCACCAAAAGCTATAACAAAAACGTGAAATAGGTTGAGAGATTTCTTGAAGCACCAAACGCAATCTTCACTCTAATACATTATGAAAGAAGGAGGATTAAGTAAGAATAACAACTACAACAACTCGACTTTTATCACCACCTGCACACAACATTATTTCTAAAAAAATGAAGATTGATGTTAACTAAATGCCAAAACAAAAAGAAAGAAGAATAACTAAATCTTGGAATAAAAAGGAAGAAGAACCCAAAATCTAAATTATCTTCAAAGAAATGAGAGGTATAGTTGGTGAAAACAGAGAGATTTCTTGGCGGGTTTGATAGGTTAAGGGTTAAAGTGAAGGCTAGGGGTTGGCTACGGGAGAGGAAAAATAAAAGTTCAGAGTTGGTTGTAAATGTTTCTGATAAAATGGTTAACATGAACCGTGATCCTTGGCTACAGTGAAGAAAAAGAAATGAGGATAGAGATACTGGCAAATGCTTTTCATAAAAATTGGAACTTTAAATACTGGGAGAAGAAAAGTTAATGGGATATCTAAAAATAGAAATTAAGAGGACGTAGCTTCACATTACGTCCATGAGCAATAGTTACAAGTTACAAGTTAGTTTTTCGTATTTTTATATCTTTTTTATATTCTTTTTCTTTTTCTTTTTACATTTACTTATGTTCTTTTTTGGAATTTTTTATTTTTAATTAAAAGATAAAATTTCTCAAAGTTTAGTTACAAAATATTGTAAAAATTCAATTACACACCATACAAATATTAATAGACTAATAAAATATAACTAAAATGATAATTTAATTTAATTCTTAAATTTGATTTAATTAATTTAATAAAATTTATTAATAATTTAAAATAATTGTAATAAATTATTAATTTGTATCAAATTTAATTAGTTTGAAATAAATTTAAAAATTGAGTTAGATCATCATGTAAGTAACATTTGATTAGTTTATATATAATATTTATGTCACATATATTTTAACACTATATTTTAAAGTTAAATCTAAAAAAAGGGATTGTTCTAAAAAATAAAAATGATTTGAGTGAAGTAAAAAAAGTTGAAGTAAATACAAGTCTTTAAATAGAATGGGAGAATTTGAAACTTTTGAGAATAACGAGACATAACTTCTTTTATAAATAAAATTTTTATTTTTATTAGTTAAGTTTTATATTTATTAGTTAATTAATCTGTATTGTAAACTAAAATAAATCAATTAATTTTAATTACAGTGTTATTTTATAATTAAACTTTAATTTTTTTATAGATAAGAATTTTCTTTAATCATATTTCAAAATTTTTAATTTTGTTCAATTTTAAACATATTTTATAATAGCCTGATAGTAATCAAATCTTTTAACTTTAAATTTCTTGATTTACGAATTTAACTTTCTTATTGTTGAGTTTTGGTTCCTTTGTTGTCCCATATTGGTTGGGGACAACAATTGAGGCAGGACTCTTGCCTATATAAGAAGATTGCTACCTCCTTGTTTAATGTACCAAATACAAGTCAAAGATTTGTATAACAAATTTGACTCTAGTTAAATTCCTCTTTTGATGTGAGAGTTGGAGAGTTTGTTTTGGGTATTTCTTTGTAGGTGTGTTGGTGTATTAGGGGATTGGGTGAAAGGAAAAATGGTGTGATTGTAAAAATTTTTCACATAGTAGATTTTCTTCTCGGTGCTCGTGATTTTCTCCGGTTTGGGATTTTCCACGTAAATTCTCTTGTGCTATTATTTTCTGATATTTTTGTCTATCAAATATCCTTGGGTGTGGGTTCGAGAGGTCTAAATTCCTAACAATTGGTATCAGAGCGAAGATGTATTTTTTTTTAAATTCTAAGGATACTCTGTGGTCGAAGTTTTGACTGATCTTCCACATCAGAAAAGATTTTCTTGAGAAAGGTTCATTTGGTGCAGTGGAGTTTTGGTGTGATAGTGTGGTAGTACATGTCTAGGAAAGTTTTGGCTAAGGAAAGATTTGGTATTTAAGTGTATCCGTTATGACCCACCTCTCTTTCTTAAAAACTTTTCTGGTATACTATTCATTTATATGATAAAATTCATCAAGGCAAAAGAGCACAAGAAAAATGTCAGAAAATAGAGCTTCGAATCCTCTTAGATTTGAGGTGGAGAAATTCGACGGGAGAATCATTTTTGGCTTGTGACAAGTGCAAGTAAGGGACATTTTGATTCAGTCAAGGTTACATAAGGCATTAAAAGGCAGACAAATTTCTGATATCAGTACGGACAAATCTAGTATGAGTGATGAAGATTAGGAGGATCTGGATTTGAGAGCAGCAAGTGGGTAACGATTGTGTTTGGCTAAGAATGTCCCTGCGAATGTGCATGGAATATCTACAGCAAATGAGCTCTGGGAAAAGTTCGAAGAGTTGTATCAAACAAAGGGCGTCTCAAGTCGGGTGTACCTAAAGGAACAGTTTCATACATTGCAGATGAGGGAAGGTACTACAATTTCAAATCATTTAAGTATTCTTAATGATATCGTCTCTGAACTGGAGGCAATTGGAGTTCGCATAGATGATAAGGATCAAGCTTTGAGACTCATCTGGTCTCTTCCACCTTCATATAAATACATGAAACTGATTTTGATTCATAGGAAGGAGAAGATAGTTTTTTCTGAAGTTATCGAAAAACTCTTTTCAGAATATAGAAGACTGAGTGGTAGAATAAATGTTCCTCCTGAAGACTCAGCCCTGGTGATAGATGGATATCGGAAGAAAAACTCCATGAAGAAAAATATAATATGCTGGATGTTTGAACAATCTGGGCACGTGAAGAAAAATTGTTCGAGAGGTAGAGTGAGTTTGGCAAGAGGCTTTGGGTCAGTTAATGAAGAGATTGACAACGTCACTAATATTGTTTCCGTGGATGATAATCTTGCTCTCTAAAAAGAGGGGCATGTACATCCTCATGGCATGTCACTAATCCCAAAGTTATCATGATAGAGGATGTGTTAATATTAACGGGCTCACAAGTTTGCACACGGGCATTGGTTTGGCATTAATGCAAGGTGTGTGGTGGAATTTATGTCGATGGTTGATGAACTTCCAGGAAAGCCAAACATGGGAGTTGCATCATAATTTTTCAGCAAGGTTATTTTCGACATGTGCTGAAGTAAAAGGCTTAGAATTGGTTTATTCTGAGTGGGTATGCTTTTATGATGGAGCATGATGCTATGAAGCATGATAATTATCTACACTGAGAGTTATATTATTTTCAGAAAATCTTCATTGAGATGGAGTGTAGTTGTGGGATTAATCAAAGTCGCCAAAGTGCATATTGTTGAGTTTTGGCTCCTTTGTTGTCCCATATTAGCTGGGGACAACAATTGAGATAAGACTCTTGCCTATATAAGGAGGTTGCTACCTCCTTGTTTAATGTACCAAATATAAATCAAAGATTTGTATGACAAATTTGATTCTAGTTAAATTCTTCTTTTGATATAAAAGTTGGAGAATTTGTCTTGGGTATTTCTTTGTAGGTGTGTTAGTGTATTAGGGGATTGGGTGAGAGAAAAAATTGTGTGATTATAATAATTTTTCACATAGTAGATTTTCTTCTCGGTGCCCGCAGTTTTCTCCGGTTTGGGAGTTTCCACGTAAATTCTTTTGTACTATTATTTTATGATATTTTTGTCTATCAAATATCTTTAGATGTGGATTCGAGAGGTCTAAATTCCCATCACTTATGACCTAGCAATATTCATGATTGTAAAATGAATCTAGCCTATTTTTCTTGATGGATACAAGCCAGTCCTTTATCATGCCGAGCGTATCCTTGAAAGTAACTAAAAAAAATCAACACGTCTAGAAACTTTTATTGGCAATTAATGTGAGACCAAGGCCCCGATGGTTTGACGTTGGCAACTGGCAACTGAACCTTATCGGCACAAGAGAGCTTCTTGCGGAGAAAACAAGGCTTAGAGTTTGTGAAGTTATAAGCTAATTACATAAATAAATGGGTCCAACTCCCACTGGTTCAAGGAATACAAGAACTTGTTATGCATTGTCTCAGCCCATTGCGTTTGGAGTTTTCTATTTAATTTCATTCGTGACGAAAATTATATATGGTTTTTTTTTCTATATTAAGAACGAATGACAGATAGGAAGAATGAAGCTACTGATAGCCGTAATGTCTCATTTATGTGATTATTCAAGTTTTAAGATTCATTAACTTTATAACATAGTGCATTAACATTGAACCTTAATTTAGTAAGAAGAAAGGTCAGTCTAAACCCAATTCATGTTCTAAAAAGAAAAAACACAGACTTAATCTGCGATACAACTATACGGAGGACAGAACTTTTATGTCCTTATCCTCCGTCTTCGCCTCTAAAGACGCTAATCAAACGCGCTGCGTAACTACTAACAATCTAGCTAAAACTACGGCCAACATGGGACACAGAGAGAGGATCTAAAGGACAATATCGAGAGAGCGACCACGCAGGATAGGATAAAAGGTCTGATTAAAGTAGGCCACGTGGGCATAGGAACACTAATCGCTTATCGCGTTCAAGCTACGCTTGATGAGCAGGCGTGGACCGCGTGGTCCACTCAATTGGTTACAAGTTGTAAATGATCAATTGGTGATCGTCCCGGAATCGTCTAACTTGCAAATTCGAAGTCGAAGATGTTCACAGGTTGGCCTATCTTTAATTTGTGGAGTTTAATTGAACTAGAAAGTATAATTAATAATTGTATCTTATGGTATGTTTCGTATATTTGCAAGCTTACAAGGTTTGGTAGGTAGGCACTGCTTCAAGATACCAAAGGAATTTAGAAACACGTTAACGTTATTGGATCAAATGATGCTCGCGACATCTCTTTCAAGCTTCTTTTGGATTCGTAGACTTTTGAGGTTATCCTCTCATGTCCATAACAAGTTGGTGTTGATTAATATTTCAACATAGCTTTTCTATGATACTCACCCACGGATCCCACCTTGTTTGTTGAGAACGCTCATATGTTTAATACTTCAACCCCATGAATACTTCTTCAACCTTCCTTTTTAGCTACACACAGCTTACATACAAGAATTAATTCATGATTTAATATTTTAAAATTTTGCGTGGAGGTAATTTTTTTTTTTGTATATGAATCATTCTTAAGTTTAATGTTACATATATTCTTATGAATACTATTATATATCATATTTATGATGAGCGAGGTACATTTGAATTGTTATATTATTACAATTAAATATAAAAATTAAGAATAATTTATATATAAAGACTGATCTATATAAAAATATGAATCTTTTTGTATATGAATCAATCATCCTCTAAAATAGAGATTAACAAAATTAGGAAAACAAAGTACTCCAATTTGTTGTTGTACTGTCTTTGAATGGTATAAAAATCAAATAATTGAATTCAAACAGTTGAAAATTCCTCCTCGACTTCTTTATGTTGAAGTCAATGTTTGCATCGAGAGCTAGCTATCAGAAGGAACTTTGAATGTTTGTTTTTTATCACTTTGATTAGCAAGAAAAAGATTTAGGGTTCACTTTAGCCTTGTAGAAATTGACGTGCTTTATATATTGGCATAAGTCAAGTCGGTAAGCGTAGTTGACGTCTGATACACAAAAGAGGAAAGAGATATAGCATTAATGAAGGGCTTGAGAGACCAGTAGGTGGACAACGTCTCCTAGCAGTTAGTCGTCACCAAATCGCTAAGTTCATCCTAAAAATAGTCCATTTAAGCTTAGCCTACATTCTTCCCTCATCATCAATTTTTTATTTATCCATATTAGTGTCGACGTGGCTTGTGATGGGGCAGCTAAACGAGTATTTCACATGCGATTCCTACTACAAACCATGTGCTCACCCTTGATCAGTCATTTTCCTTCCTTCTGGGGTTTTAAACGGTGAACACAGCATAATTAAGTCCTAACCTAACAAAGTTAACTTGCAGCTTAATCACTCTTGTTTTATATGCCCGAAATAAACCAAACTTTCAATGTGCCTTTGATATGTTTTTACCTAACCTTTTCGGTCATCCATGGATCGACAAACCAATAATTCGCAGCCGTGGCTCGAACGACGATCATCAACTACGACATACGAAGAAGAGTGGCTCCATCCAATCCAGCAATCCACAACAATGGCTCAATCCAATCCAGCAAATAATTCTGAAACTCGTGTGAGGTTGTTATCTAACAGAGGCACGTTGACTTTGGAGTCTGCAATTGGTCTGTAACAGAGACTTACCTCCCTA
>JANVCQ010066070.1:0-10173 GCA_025531925.1 Erythroxylum plowmanianum
TCCATTCAATACCCCATTCATCCTTGCTAAATTTAAAGACTCAACTAAAAATAATAATAAAACAATTAAAGCAAAATAAAGAATAAATAAATAAATAAAATAAATAAATAAATAAAAATTTGGGACCCAACACATAGGATTAATGAGATAGAATATCATTAATCCAAATAGACTAGCACATGTTATACTTCTTGGTTAGATCAAACAGTAGATCTCATAAGCTGTAGATATAAGTTGTTTAGAGTTAATATGTGGATGCTTACTAAAGGTAGTAAGTACATTGGATTGACCTACTATAAGACAATCAGATAGATATTCTATTCCAGTGTCAATGATAGTCTCATCATAGCAATAGTGCAAGTATCCTTTGACTTGAGGTGCTTAAGCACATCTCAAATACTGATCCTGTGCTTTGACTCCATTCATCGATGCCTTTTAGGGGTTACACATAGGGTATGATTGGGTACAGCTTGAGGTATTTGGAGGTAATTGAGTAGCCAATAAAGGATTCACCACTCATAATAGAAGGTGATGATACCCATGATGTCTTGTCGAGGTCATTACTCGGGAGCCTTTGGCCAGAGCAGATATGTGTCATGAAGAGAGTCTTCAATGATACATAGAGTAATGAGATTCTTAGGACAAGATCTAATAACACTTGGACTAGATGTAATATAGTTAGTCTAGTGGGAGTTGACACTTTGACCATACTTTGAACTAAGGGGGTATAGATGATGAAAGGACTAATTGCATGGCAATATTGCATATGGAAGGGTTCGTAGTGAAGCCACTGACTTTTCGATCAATTGGAGGTTATGGCGTATTGCTATAAATCACTCTTGACTTACGTGAATTAAGTATTAATTCAAGTGACTAACATAATTAGGAACCTAATGGGTGATACACATAAGAGATATGAAGGATGAGTAAAATGGTCTTAAATGGTGATTCAAGAAATGAGAGAGTGTTCTGGGATTGTATCGCGATGTGATTGTGGTAGAAAATGTTGCATGGAATGAATTAGAAACAAGTGTTGTTGGCTTCCATTAATGCATACTATTTATGTTCATTAACTTCCCATAACTTCTATTAATGCATGATGTTTATGGTCATTAACTTCCATTAATGCATGCTATTCATAACCATTAACTTCTTATAACTTTCCATTAGTGATGGGGGTTGTGGAAGGCCAAATGGTGTAGCAAATTGAGATGATTTTCATGCATCTTCTGTAAGACACATAAAAAGAAAAAGAAAGGTTATTTTTCTTAAACAATCACACACACTTTTTCTCTTTAACTCTCTTAAGAGTTCTTGTCTTCGCTAGCACAAAGAAAGAATTCTAGTCATCTCCTAGGGAGGTTTTATCCTTCTGTCTTCATGTAGACTTTCATTAGAGATGGTTTGTGTTGATCATTATAGTTTACGACAATTCAACGCGGAGAAGATTAAAGAACGAAGGAGATCATCATAGAGGTATATAATCATCTTACATTTCATTTTTTCTATATCTATATGCATGAGTGACCTAGTTTTTAAGGTTTTGTTTTATTTTTGCTACATATATTTGATATATATTATATATGAGTTGCATGATCGGTGTTGGAATTATGCCCATGACCCAATCGTTATGTAATAGATTGAACACCTTAGTCTTGTGATTATTAATTTTGATTAATTTCATGGAAAATGGTTATATTCTCATATTATATTTATTGATTTTATTCTAATATGACAAGTCCTTAATTAAATTTATACACTTGCCATTATGATGGAGATTATGATAATGAGAGTCAAGTCTTTAGGGTTTATTCTAAAAGTGTTCTTGATAATAGGATCATCAAATAAGGACTTTAATGATCTGGTTAGATCAATATGTATGTAATGGTATTTATTGGACGGATATTAGTAGATATCATTTACTAAGTTTATACATAGATGATGCATATAGAGATATGATCATTGAACTGACTAAACTGAGAATTCCCAATGGTTAATATTACCTATGAACTGTCAAGTGAGATATTCTCATAAGGATTTAAATGTATATTTTTATTTTGACCTGAGATCATTATAGTAATCAATAGGTCACTTATTATGATTTGATGTTGGACACCTAGTGTATAAAAATGCTAGTTGAATGATCATTGGTTATAATTAAGTACCTATCTGATTAGTAGTGAGTCAAGATAAGATCCATCAACTCTAAGTAATTAGTTTGAGCTTTATGTTGTCCTTGATCTTAATAATTGTTTCAAGACCTTGGCTAGAGCGATTGAATGAGTGAGGAAAAAGAAGTTTTCTAAGTCATTCACCAATCAATAAAAATCGACGTGTAACATAGTTGGTTATTTAATAGGGTTTGATAGTTAAATCATATCTTAGGATAATCCAGAGTTGTAATGATGGAAGGTAATAATACATTATCTTTAACTAGGTTCCGTCTTTGTAAGGTTATTATCCGATCGTTGAGGAGTGTTGTTAAATACCAACCTTGATTAGTAATTAATTGGATTAATTACTATCAATTTAGTGATGAACCTATGTGGTCATGCACTTACGAGTGTAATATTTTCTGTTTATGATTATTTAATTTATTATGAGATAATTTATTAAATAATCTATATGAAATATTATTATTATTTTGCTAGGACAGAAAATATAATTAATATTGTAAATTCTCTTGTATAAAATAAATGAATAAATAAAATAGTTTTATTTTATTTTATAAATAATAACAAAATAAAATATTTTTAATTTATTTCATTTTATAAATAATAATAATTATTTAAAAATCAAATGAAAAAGAGAGGTGTTAGATGACATTACATTTGGTGGTATATGTTTTGGTTATATATTTAACCAAAATGAAATGACGTGATTTTAGTGTTTCAAGTTTTAAAATAACATTAACAACAAAAACAAAAAAAGGAGAGGGTTACGTTGTTTTCGTTAAGTAGTACGTGAACAAATAGTAAAGTGTTAAAAATAAACACTTCTAAAGAAGACTCTTTGATATTCTTGCAATTTTTTTTCGTAAAGTGTATGTACAAAGACAACATTTACGAAGAGAAGAGATATAGACATATACTCTTTCATATTTTCATTTTTCTATATCTGAAAAATAAATAAGAGAAAAGATTAGAGAAAAATTGTTTTCTCCAATTCTTGAAGAAAAGGTTTTTCAAATTTATCCATAGCCATATCAAGTGTTAAAAATGGGACATATTTTTCGATGTGGAGTATATAGAGATTTCGTATTTTCGAAGTTCAGTATCGGTTAATCCTCATAAATTTCAGGTATTTATTTTAGCCTGTTCTTACTATTAATATGTTTGCTAATCTCAATAGATGAATAAAGGATTGCTAATTTTATTTCCGCCACATTTGTGATCCTTCAATTAGTATCAGAGTCAGTTTTGCGTTTACATAATACTTGACAAAGACCAATAATTTGCGTATTTTATTGTGTTCTTTGTTTTAACACATGACAGTTGTTTCTTTAATATGCATGAGAACATCTTGGTTGTATTTTGAAATGTGTTTTACCGAAACCTAAACAATTCAGTTAATATTCTGCATATAAACTCTTTCTTCATTTTACGTTGAAATAACGAAAATGAAGAATCAGTATAGGCAAACTTATTACCTAAACATTGGACAAATGTTGTCCATAAAAGTTATGTAGATATTGTACGTTTAGAAAAAGAAGAATTAGCGATGGTTAAAAGCTCCTGTGAAATTAGTTTCACATAAAAACAACAAATCATTTAATGCATTTACAAACTCATTTAATGCATTTATTACATGTTGTATACATGTAAAAGAAGAGAGTTCAGAGGAGTGTGGCAAACGTTTTTAAAAGCTTTAATTAAAAGCTTTTGTACAAATGTTATCATATAATACATAATTTTTTAATTAATTATTTTTTATTTATTTAAAAAAGATATGATCACTTATGTTATTAAAATTGTTTTAATAACATGAAATCTTGACCCTTTAAAATTATTGAGTTTATTTTGATATAATATATGATATTTTATCAAAATGAATTTTCCACCCAAGAAGATAATAATATTTATTTTTGTTTTGCATATGATTCATGTGTGAGGAAAAATTACTTAATTTTATACTTTTAGCCTAACCTGGGGAGTATAATATTAATTAACTCTCCGTCACTTAGGTGGATAAATTAATTTATATTAATAGGAATGACCTAACAACTAGGGGACTATATAATATTGAGCTTATTATAAATTTTATATAATAAAATAGAGAATTTATCACTCTTTAATTATGCATGAATAATGATTTGATAACCAAGGGGCTCATTCATGTTTTAAAGATTTTATACCATTTAGATAAAAGTCCATGTCTTAATGATATATGATTGTGTTCTTATTTTGGTGTTTTCTTTTTATTAGATTTCTCAAAATGTCTACTATATCATTGCGAAGCATTCTTGATGCTAACAAGCTAGCAGGTAACAATCTTGATGATTGGTACCGCAATCTGAGAATTGTTCTCATGCATGAAAAACTTATCGATGTGATCGATAAACTTATGAAGGAAGCGCCTCCTGAGGGAATTGATGATGCTAATGCATTAGATGCATATTTTAAGTACAATGTATAAATTAAGTACAATGTATAAAGTATAAATGCGAAGTGCATTATTCTGGCATCAATGAGTTCTGAACTTCAAAGGTAGCATGAAGGTACGAATCCTCCACAGATCATTGAGCATCTTAAAAAGATGTATAAGTCACAAAGTAGGACTGTTAGATACTAGTTATCTAACTCTCTATTTAAGTTTGAACTAAAGCCTAAATCTTCTGTGGGACCCTATGTTCTTAAGATTATTGATCTTATAGAACAACTTGAGAAATTAGGGTGTCACTAGGAAAAGAGTTGACATAAGATTTGATCTTACAATCTCTTATTGATATTTTTTCACCATTCATTATTAATTTTAACATAAACAAGATGGACTGTGATCTTCATGAAATGCTCAACTTGTTGATTGATTATAAAAATCAAGTAGCATCATCTGAGAAGGTGAAAGTGTCAGAGTCTGTGAACCTGGTTGGTAACTCTTCTAAGCGCAAGTGGAAGGGCAAGAAGAAGCCCAAGAAAATTCATCTTGCACCCAAGGGTGTTTGGAACAAATCCAAAGGTAAGGATAAGAGAGTTTACCAAAAGGATGTTGAATGTTTCTTTTGTACAAAGAAGAGACACTGGAAGAGGAACTGCCCAGAGTATTTGGTGACTTTGAAAGGCAAGAAACAAGGTGGGACATTTATGAAAAATGTTTTCATGATTCCTTTAACTACTATTGATTCTATTAAATGGGTTTTAGATACTGGTAGTAGCTTTAAAATCTGCAATATGTTACAGGGTCTAAGGATTAGTAGGAGATTGAAGAAGGGAGAAGTAAAGCTATAAGTTGAGAATGGAGCAAGCGTTGCTACCCTAGCTGTAAGAACTATTTCTCTTGTTATGCTTATAAGAAAGACTTTATTATTAGAATATTGTTATGATGTTCCTAAGTTTGTTTCGAACATTGTTTCCATTTTGTCGTTAGAAAAGTGTGGATTTAATACAATCTTTAAGAGTAACCAATGTAATATATTTCATGGTAATTAATTATATGTAAGTGGTTATTTACAATATGGTCTTTATGTCTTACTCGAAATAATTGTTTATCCAATTATGTATGTTTTTTGTAAAAAAAGGAAGAGTGATAATCATGCAAATCGAACTTACCTTTGGCATTGTAGACTTGGTCATATTAGTGAAAAAATAGTAAACAAGTTGCACAAGGAATTATGCCTTGGTCAATATGATTATGAATCATATGAAACTTGTGAATCTTATCTCAAAGGCAAAATAACCAAATCTCCTTTTACTGGAACTAGAGAGAGAGCTAGTGAACTTTTAGGACTCATACATACTGATGTATATGGGCCTATGAAAGTTAAAGTTAAAGGTGGATATTCTTATTTTATCACCTTCATTGATGATATGTCAAGATATGGATTTGTGTATCTTATGAAACATAAGTCTGAATCATTTGAAATGTTCAAAAGATTTTGTAGTGAAGTTGAAAAACAAACTGGTAAGAGTATTAAAGCACTAAGATTTAATCATGGTAGTGAGTATCTTAGTGATGATTTTGTTAATTATTTAAGGAAAGATGGAATCTTGTCTCAGTGGACTTCTCTAGAAACACCACAACATAATGGTGTTTTAGAAAAGAGATATCGAATCTTATTGGATACGATGAGATCCATGATGGAGTTCATTGATCTTTCTATCTTCCTATGAGGATATGCTTTAGAAGTCGCTGCCTATTTATTAAACAAAATTCCCACTAAAGCAATCACTAAAACTCCATATGAGATATGGAAAGGATGTAAGCCTAACCTAAAAATTTGAAAGTTTGGGGTTGTCAAACTTATGTCAAGAGATTGTTGTCAGATAAGCTTGAAGTGAGGTCTGAAAAGTGTAGATTTATTGGCTATTCCAAGGAAACTATAGGATACTATTTCTATCAACCTTTTGAATACAAATTGTTTGGGACCAGAAATGCAACCTTTTTAAAAAGGGAGTTCCTTAATAGAGGAAGTCATGGTGTAGAAATAGATCTTGATAAAATTCAAGATTTTGATGAATCAACAGAAGCTCAAGAACATCATATGCATGTTGAGCAGCCTTTACTTGATGTCTTAAAAATAACACATAGAGTACCAGCCTCAACTATTGAGGAGAATGGATTGGTTAATGAACCTGTCTAAGAACCAGTACAAAAACAAGATCAAGTAGAGGAAGAACCTATTGAACATGAGCCTCTTAAAAGGTCTAATAGGGATCGCCATGCATCAGATTGATTAAACTTAATGGTTTAAAGTGACAAGGATAATCATATTGATGATGACCCTAAGACTTATGAAGAGGCTATGGCAAGTCTAAACTATAAAAAGTGGTTTAAGGCCATGGAATCCGAGTTAGTATCCATGAGAATCAACAAAGTATGGACTTTGGTTGATCCCTTAAAGGATATAAATCCTATAGGATGTAAATGGGTCTTTAAGAAAAAATTGGACTAGACTGGAAGGTTGAAACCTATAAAGCCCATCTTATTGCCAAGGGATATAATCAAAAGGAAGGTATTGATTATGATGAAACTTTTTCCCTTGTGGCAATGCTCAAATCTATTCTGATTCTACTTGCTACAGCTGCATATTATAATTATGAGATGTGGCAAATAGATGTGAAAACAACGTTTCTTAATGGAGAGCTCAAGGAAGATGTCTATATGATTCAACTTGAAGGTTTTACATTACCATCTGCTCCTAATAAAATATGTAAGCTACAAAGATCCATTTATGGATCGAAGCAAGCTTCATGAAGTTACAATATTCATTTAAATATAACAATCGCAAAATTTGATTTTGTTAGATGTGAAGAAGAGCCATGTGTGTACAAGAATGTTAGTGGGTGAATAATTATTTTCCTAGTGTTGTAGATAGATGACATATTGCTAATAAGAAATGATGTATTAGCCATGCAAAAGACAAAGATTTGGCTATCTGAACAGTTCTCTATGAGGGATTTAGGAGAAGCAGTTTACATTCTTGGAATCAAGATCTATAGAGATAGATCAAGGAAATTGTTAAGACTTTCCCAATCCATATACATTGATACTATCTTAAAAGGGTATCACATAGAAAATTCTAGAAAAGGTTATCTACCGGTAGGCACTGGAATTTCTCTTAGTAGGGAGGATTGTCCTAAAACCCTAAAAGATAGAGAGCACATAAGTAGGGTCCCATATGCTAGCACGGTGGGAGCTATCATATATACTATGACATGTACAAGACCTGATGTAGCTTACACGTTAGGAATAACGAGTAGGTATAAAGGTAACCCAGGTGAGGAACATTGAAAAGTGGTTAAAACCATCCTTAAATACCTGAGAAGAACTAAGGACCAATTCCTTATATACGGAGATTATAAATTAAAGCTAATAAGCTACACTGATGTTAGCTTTGCATCAAATAAGAATGATAGCAAATCTAGCTCTAGTTATATTTTCACCTTGAATGGAGGAGCAATGAGTTGGAAAAGTTCCAAGCAAGCTACTGTAGCTAATTCAGTTACTGAAGTAGAATACATAGCTGCATGCGATGCAGCTAATGAAGCTGTTTGGATGAAAAAGTTCTTAACTAAACTTGGTGTGGTTCCTTCAATAAAGGAAGTTGTTCCTTTATAATGTGACAATACCATTGCTATTGCACAAGCTAAGGAACCAAGGTCACACCAAAGATCTAAACATGTTTTGTGGAAGTTTTATTTGATTTGAAAAATTGTTAAGCATGAGGACATTCAAATTCAAAAAGTTAAAGGAAAGGAGAATGTTGTAGATCCCTTCACTAAGGTGTTTGAATCAAAGGAGTTTGATTGACACAAGTGGAAGATAGGATTGAAGTTCATGAATGATTAGGTCTAGGTCAAGTGGGAGACTGTTGGAATTATTCCCATGACCCAATCGTTACGTAATAGACTGAACACGTTAGTCTTGTGATTATTAATTTTGATTAATAAAATGACAAATGATTATATTCTCATATTATGTTTATTGATTTTATTCTAATATGATAAGTCCTTAATTAAATTTATACATTTGCCATCATAATGGAGATTATGATAATGAGAGTCAAGTCTTTAGGGTTTAATCTAAAAGTGTTCTTGATTATAGGATCATCAAATAAGGATTTTAATGATCTGGTTAGATCAATATGTATGTAATGGTTATCTATTGGGTGGATATTAGTAGATCTCATTACTAAGTTACATACATAGATAATGTATATGGAGATATGATCATTGAACTGACTAAACTGAGAATTCCCAATGGTTAATATTACCTATAAACTGTTAAGTGGGATATTCTCATAAGGATTTAAATGTATATTTTTTCTTTGACCTGAGATCATCATAGTAATCAATAGGTCACTTATTATGTTTTGATGTCGGACACCTAGTGTGTGCAAATGCTAGTTGAATGATCATTGGATATAATTAAGTACTTATCTTATTAGTGGTGAGTCAAGATGAGATCTGTTGACTCTAGGTGATGAGTTTGAACTCTATGTTGTCATTGATCTTAATTATTATTTCAAGACCTTGGCCTGGGCGATTGAATGAGTGAGAAAAAAGGATTTTTCTAAGTCATTCATCAATCATTAAAGATCGACATGTAACATAGTTGGTTAGTTAATAAGATTTGACAGTTAAACCATATCTTAGGATAATCTGGAGTTGTAATGATGGAAGGTAATAATACATTATCCTTAACCAGGTTCCATCTTTATACGATTGTTACTTCACACTATCCAGTCGTTGAGGAGTGTTGTTACATGCTAACATTGATTAGTAATTAATTGGATTAATTACTACCGATTTAGTGATGAACCTATGTGGTTACATGCTTACAAGTGTAATATTTCCTATTTATGATTATTTAATTTATTATATTTAATTTATTATGAGATAATTTGTTAAATAATCTATATGGCATATTATTATTTTTTTGCTAGCATAGAGAATATAATTAATATTGGAAATTCTCTTGTACAAAATAAATGAATAAAATAAAATAATTTTATTTTATTTCATTTTATAAAAAATAATAAAATAAAATACTTTTATTTTATTTCATTTTATAAATAATAATAATTATTTAAAAATAAAATGGAAAAGAGAGGTGTCAGATGACATTACATTTTGTGGTTTATGTTTTGGTTATATATTTAACCAAAATGAAATGACGTGATTGTAGTGTTTTAAGTTTTAAAATAATGTTAACAACAAAAACAAGAAAACGAGAGTGTTACGTTGTTTTCGTTAAGTAGTACGTGAATAAACAATAAAGTGTTAAAAAGAAAGACTTATGCAGAGAAGAAAACTCTCTAATATTCTTGCATTTTTTTTTTCGTAAAATGCATGTAAAAAGACAGCGTTTACGAAGAGAAGAGATATAGACATATGCTCAATGGTGACAGGCGTGTTCTTAGAAACAACAAAACCTTGAGGGGTCGCGAGTTCGATTCCCAGAGAGGACAATACTGATTAAGGTTGGATGTCGCGGTATAACCCGCAAACACCTACG
>JANVCQ010066091.1:0-10172 GCA_025531925.1 Erythroxylum plowmanianum
GTCCTCAACGGGTCCTTATCAGTCTTATTACATCTCAGGCTACAAAGGGTGGGCTCACACATTGAAATCTCAAAATTTACAATTAACTCTTCAAACTTGTAGCTCTTAGTCTCTAGTTTATTTTGGAGCAAGAACTACCTTAATCGGAGCTCTATAGCTCAAGATATGCTTAAAAATCCAAAGATTGTTCATAGTCCTATCAAGCTCTCCAAACCGACCCCTTATTTCTCTTACCCCAAAAGTTTTTATTCTAACTCCAAATGCTATCACATTTCATGTAGAGGTAGAAAAACATGTTAGGATTCTAACGCCTTAAGAATCACCTCATTCGGAGGTCGAGCGAAGGAGTTATAGCCAAACAAATTCGATATGTTCATATCCTCGTTCCTACTGAATATACCTTGGTGCAAACGCCATAACTCTCATTATAGATGTTGGATTGACTTCGTTTTTGGACATTTAGAACGTACACATCTAGGGATACAACTTTTATGAAGACCAAAATTTTAAATTCAGTCGTTATGAGGGTCAAAATACACGGACCGTGTAAAATCACACGGTCAAACCGTGTAACCTTCAGGTGAAATAGTGTCCATGCACCCAGAAAAACACGGCCCGTGTAAATTCACACGGGCAGGCCGTGTAACCTTCGGGTGTAACAAATTTTCGCCCTCCAAAACCCCTCCAAAGGGTCCTAAATCTATCCTAACTTCTCCTATACTCATAATCTTGCCAAAATCTACTCTTTCGAGTCCGAGATTCACTTCATATATGCTAATGGTTCGGGAATTTCGTCCACTACAACATCCTAACTTGGAATGAGTATAACTCTCAACTACAATATCAAAAAATCTTAAACTTGGTATCGTTGGAAAGCTAAAAGGACAAGCTACAACTTCTATGAAGACAACTTGGCCAAATTCACCCTAAATCAATGCATAATTTCCCTCAAAGCAGAACATAAAATCCTACCCCAATGAAAACTTAGAATTTGCAGTGCAACAACATGAAATGCCATAAACAACCATAATGAGTAAATATTTCATTCATATCAAATGAAGAGTTTTACAACCAAAAAGCCCCTCCCTTAATGCCTTAAGACTTTAATGTTTAAGTGATCTTCCAACTATGCCCCTTATACAAACTTACTCTTCTAACATTTAATTTAACTTACCTACTTCATATTATCTCAATCCCATTAGTAAGCAAAGTAATTCCAACATAATTTGATCTAGTAATACTCCCAAAATTAATCTAATCATGCTTATTTAAAAAAAATTCCGGGGCTAACAGGTATTTGGACTTCAGGTCTAGTTTTGAGTATTAGTTAGATCCATAGAGTTCGTTGAGTAGCTCCTTAATTAAGGGTATGGGGAATTTATCCTTCATTGTTTTCTTAATGAGCTCTCAACAGTTGATGCACATCTACCAAGAATTACCCTTTTTTCTTACCAAGACCTTGGGGCATGTGTGATAGGTGTAATTTATAATGTATTTTCTAGGTTGAAGAGTGTGTTTTTAAGTGTTTTCTTAGGTGTCCACCATGTATTTAGGACTTAAATTTATGTATTTGTTAATGTTTTCATGTTTTAATTGATTATTGTTGATTAGGGAAAAATATGATCTTAATGCAATGTTTTAGGGGATATTTAATGTGTTTTGATGATGAGAGGCAATAGGAAATTTTAAGAAAAGATGAAGAAGAAGTTGGATAAAGGAAGCATTCATGGTCATGCATATGCATGATTGTGCAGGAATGCATGATGGAGTGTTGAAGACTCTCTATTATGATAGAGAGTTCATAGAGTTATCAATGCACGATTATATATATGCACAATCATCTCTGCAAGAGACAATTTTCCAATTCACGAGATTTTTTAATTTTTTTAATGATTTGGGGCTATTTTTAGTACAAAAGTGAATGGGAAAACCCTAGAAGGATAAAGTAGTATAAGGCAAAGAAAAATACAAAATAGGTAGCTAGAAATATAAAAGAAGAGATCAAAGAGAGAAATTTCCTGAAGAACCAGAAGCTACAAACTTTTTCATATCAAGGACAAACAAAATAAGACATCCATAATTCAAACTTCTATTCTTTTTTCTTCTTTCCTTATTATTGTTGAATGTAAATGATAAATCAATTAGAATACGTAGTTTTAGTTATTAATTGCTAAACTTATTTAGAGATTACTTTTGAATTGTTTGTTAAACTTTACGTTCTTGATTTAACAGACATATAGTTTATGATGTTTATCATTTTATATTTGAACTAAATTAAGAGGCTAGATTGAATTATTTATGTTATGTTGTGCAACGATAGCTAGTATCATAATAAAAAATAAACATCAGATTAATAGACAATTGAAGAGAGATATTAATTATTTAATAGTTACTCTTATGATAGCTTCAAATCCAACTGGATAGTTAAGAGGAGTTTTGAGATATTGATTTTAATTGGGATACTTTGTTTGATCTCAAGAGAGAGTAATCATAACTATTAGATATTTAAGGTCAAGTATTATTAAATTAAGAAGACGAAGTGAAACAAAACAAATTAAATAGAAGTAAGTTAACAAATTAAATAGAAGTAAGTTTTAATTATTACTTAATCAACAATTTCGCTGCTACTTGTTTAATTATTCAATTATAAATCTTCTTTATTTTAGTTTAGTTTCTAGTTATTTTATCATATTATTTACCTTAAACAAAGTTACTCAAGAATTATTAAGTGACTAACATAATCTTCATGGGAACAATAATTTTTATACTATAAGGATACAACCGATATACTTGCAATATAGATAAGTTTAAACATTGCAGTTACTCCTGTAAGGGTTCATACGACTAAGCTTGAGCCCTTAGTATTGTTGAAGTTTATCTAGAGAGCATTAGTGCAGTTACTCCATCTATAAACTTCAACAATACGTAAGGGCCCAAGTTTCAAGCTTAGTCATATGAACCTTGCTGGTGTAACTGCACTAATGCTCTCTAGATAAACCACTACAAGAAAATGATAAAATACCAACGGAACAAATAGAAAAAATATCCGTCGGTAACATTTTCGTGAAAATTTCCATTTTGCAACTAACAAAATTTCCGTCGGTAAAGGTGGAGGGAAAATATCCCCATAAATTTGCCAATGGAATATAGAGACAAAAAATCATAGTCGTCGGTAAATTAGGCGGGAATGCTTGCCATAATAAACTAAAGTCAGGGATTTACCAATGGAATATAGATCCCTCAGTGAATTTCTGACGGTATAACCACTCCGTCGATCAATTTATGCTAAAGCATTGGAGTTTACCGACGGTGATGTATTTCGTCACTAAATTTTTTACGGTCTGGCCACTTGTTATCTTCATATTAATACTTTTAAAAACTAAATGAAGTCATTTTCGATCGGGCATAAACCCATCAGAGCCTTCCCCCCTCTATTTCTCCTCTGTGTTTTTGAACCTTCTTCTCCTCCCTCGCTGTCGTTCATCGTTTTCTCCTCGCCATCACTCATCGTCGTCCTTTTTAGCTTTCTTGTTGCAAGGGTGGGATTAAGTAAGTCAGAGTTATTCACATTCCTCTCTTTTTATTTTGATTTCTTCTTACAATTTTTCCCATGCCAATTTTGTGTTTGTTGGGTGTAAGAAGAGAACATTTTAGACTTGAAATCAAGTATGCGCATTTTTAAGTTTAACATGGGTTCGTTTCTTATGGTATTTGAAGGATTGATGCTTGTGGGTTTATTTTTGTGTTAACTTTCTGCGTAGCATTTTTAAGGATTGAAGATTGGTGCTTTCTTCATTTTGTATATTCCTTTATACACTTTGAATATCCTGCTAGGATTACCATTGATTAGGACAATGTAAGTAGTGGTGCATATGTAGGCTTTAATATAGCCAATGAACTTGGTCGAAAATCCAAACCATTTAGGACTGGAAAGAATGAAGTTCCACTATGAAGTATCAAATGCTTTTAAGAAATTCATTTTAACTACAAAACTCTTTATAAGCATGTTTTTTTCATAATATTCCATCAGTTCCTACACCATCAAGATGTTGCTAGATATAGATCTAGCTGGTCGTAGGAAAAAGAAATAATCAAATTGTGTTCCTTGCTAAATTTATATGAAAATTTTATAAACTATTTTAATGATGTGAAAGGTGCCCTGTAGTCAAAAAAATTGAAGAAAAAGATTTTTAGCACTTACAAAGATAGATTATAATTGAGTATGATTGTCATTAGAGGTAGGACTAAGGAAAAGAATACTAGAAACAAGAGCAAGTAACAATTTAAATTAAAGGCCAAAATTGTTTGATACTTTAATTATAAATCGAAGACAGTAACAGTTTACATTAAAGGAAAAAATTGTTTGATATTTTAATTATAAATAGAAGGGACACTTTAGGATATACTGTGTATAACGGAAAAAAGAAAATAAAAAAGGAGATAGATCATAAAGCTAGTGTTATCATAGTATATCTAAGCTTCGATAAAGAGGATGGAAGAGGTGGTGATGTTTTGATGCTCAGTAAGTCTAACTCTATAAGTTAGTGGGTACTATACATTGGAGAATCTTCTCATATAACCTTCAATAAGGACATGTTTTGTTCTTTTAAAGAATGAAATAGTACTATTAGGTTGGGTGATGATGGAAAGCATACTATCAAAGGCAATGGTTTAATGCAGATCTAAATGTAAAATGAAACTGTCACAATAATGGATGCCTAGTATATTCATAAACTTTGAAAGAATATGATCTTCTTAAGTGCTCTAAATAGTCAAGGGTATAATTTTTTTGATCATGATGGATAGCTAAAACTGTTAAGGGGCAATATGACTATAATGAAAGAAAAACTATAACATAGAATATATATCCTAATTGACAAAATGACTATAGAATCTATGACAGAATCTCAATCACCTAATAAATGAAAACAATATGGAGTTGTGGCATTACTAATTAAGTCACATGAATAAGTAGAGACTTGCGATTTTGAGTAAGAAATGAATGTTAGATGGAGTTGTAACTGGGAAGATGCAATTTTATAAGTCTTGTGTTCTTAGACAGCATCACAAAGTAGAATTCATTTTCAATAAACATACTTCCACTATAATTCTTGATTTCATTCAAATTTATGGGGTTCTGTTTTAGTTCAATCCCATGACAGATATTCTTTTCATATTTGTTGATGATTACTTGAGAAAGTATGAGTGTATTTGTTTAAATCAAAGGATGAAGTATTTGAAAATTTCAAGGAATGGAAGACAATGATTAAAAAATGCACCAAAACCTATATCAAGACACATGGAGAAAATAATAGGCCGAAATTCTATAATAAGTTATGTATACGTCATACACCATAAAAGAATGGAATTGTAAAATGGATGAACCAAGCACTCACATGGCATGTTAGATGCATGTAATTAAACATTGTACTGTAGAAGTAGTTTTTGTCTGAAATGATTAATATTTTTGTTTATATAGTGAACATATCTTCATCATATACACCACAGTTTAAGACTCCTTAAGAGGAATGGTACAGTACTCCCTTTGATTATTCTTACATGATGATATTTGGTTCCCTACATACTTTTAGGTTAATAATTGAAACTGGAGCCAAGGGTAATGAAGTGCAAATTTTTGGGGCATGCTATTAGTGTTAAAGGGTATGGATTGTGGTTACTAAAAAGGATAAAACTTTAGGATTTATGATTAGTAGAGATGTTATATTTGATGAATTTATTAGGTATGGATAGAGGGAGGAGATTGGTAATCTTGTCGATAAGAAAAGATCAGGGTACTAACTAAAAGATGGTGTTTGAAATTGATACTATAAGTAAGACAATAGTAAACTAGCTCATGGATATATAGGATCAATAATTTTCTCAAAGTATTATAATAGATAGGAATTTTGGTTAGGCATAGTAAACTCGAAATATCACAATAAAAATCATTATGTTAAGTCAAGAGGACTTCACTTCTATTAATTTTGATGACAATCAAATAATAATAATCTTAGAAATATATGAACTATTTTGATGAGTTTGTTAAGTGTACAGATAAGTGTAACACTTAGGCAATAACAGTCGAAGCATAAGACGAAGTGCAACATAAGATGAAGCGCAGCAACATAAGATGAAGTTGAAGCATAAGACGAAGCACAATATAAGACGAAGCGCAGCAACATAAGACGAAGTTGACGCATAAAATGAAGCGCAATATAAGACGAAGCGCAACAATATAAGACGAAGTCAAAGCATAAGATAAAGCGCAACATAAGACAAAGCATAAGACGAAGTCGAAGCATAAGACAAAGCACAACATAAGATGAAGTGGAATAACAGACGAAATGTAGTAATAGAAGAAAAGTTATTCCAGACGATACAAAATGAAGATATTTTAGAACATCAGTCAATTAATTAGTTGGAGTTAGTTATAGGACTCAACTAATAACTATTTCTAGAAGATTCAAGAAGCAGTTATCAAGAAGACAGTTGGAGACTCAAGCTATAAATATTAGTTCTAGTAGAAAACTACATAGAGATAGAGAATTACTCTTGAGCATTTTTTATATTAGCAAAAATTATGTATTTAAAGTGCAAAAGAAGTGAGCAAATACATTTGTAACATGAAAGCTCAAAAATACTTTTCTAAGAGAGAGAGAGGAAGGCTAAAGCCTGGAGAGGCTAATGTAGCTGATAAGAATACTTTGTGAGAGAGACCTGAAGAGGCTCTACGTGTTGAAAGAATACTTGTAAAGTTGCAGAGTGTAGTGAAAACTCATAAAAAGTCTGGGGACTGGACGTAGCCCAAGGTTTGGGGTGAATCAGTATAAAATCGCAGCGTCTATTCTCTAACCCTTATCTTTTAATTTTCTTGTGTTAGATGAGTAGATAATATTATTTATGGTTACATTGCTTATCAACTTTAGCAAAGTGTTTTAGTAATCATTTGAATTTTGTAAAGAAATTCAAGAAGTCTTAAAAGGTTAATATTTTTGAAAAGATTACACAATTCAAACCCCCTTCTTGTGTAGTTTACATATTATATCGGATTTTTATATTAACAATTGATTACTTCACATAAGTGATCGACACATCCATGTCTAAATTATCAATAAGACTACACAACCATATACCTTTTTAATTCCTTTTGTTAGTGACTGCTATTCTACTTCTTTTGTACATAACTATCAAAAAAATTTGCTTTCTACTTGAGTGTATAACTAAACAAGGTAAAGATATATTATGTAAATTGTCTCTTTCTCAAGATATTTCCAACATAACTAGAATTTATATAGCTAACAACACCACTAGTTGAGTCATTAGAACTATAACAAAGCAAATAGCACTTATACCTCTTAGGTATTGCATAATCCACTTAACAACATTATAATGAGCTTTCCCAAACTTACTTATAACCTACTTACCACACTAACTATATATGCTAGATCTAGCCTATGTATAACATGGCTATATCATATTTCCAACTGTACTTTCTTTATATGATCCTTCTTAATGTATATGAATGAGGTAAGGGACCAACATCAAGTTTAAGATGTTATTGTTGCCTCCAGATTGTTAAGATGTTATTTAAAGGAATTGAGTGAAAAATATATATAAGCAATATTTTCAAGTTTATTTAGTCGATTTAAGATCTCTTTTAAATACTTAATGCTCCTGGGTAAGATCTTATTGATTATTGCTTAGTTGTAAGAACTCATATGTTAGCAATATTTCTATTTTCAAAGAGATTGAAGAGAAGCTTCAACAGGTATTCAATTTTGACATTCATTTCCTTTGCTAATTGACAATGTCAATAATGATTTTCCACACATTTTAATTGAATTTGTATCTATTTCTATATTTTGCAGCATAGTCATTTTACATCTTTTTACTTCATTGAAAAAAGAACTTTTATCATCCTTTTTATGTTTTAAAAGGCAAATGACTGGATTTTATTGCATGACATGGCAACAATCAAATGCTATAACTGAGACTTTTGAACATGAATTTATATCAATTTGCATACTATTTTGAAATTCATTGTCTTCTTTGCTTTGTTTTGGTTATCTTCTTTAGTCATCAGCTCACTCTAGCTCCATCATCTTCTTCCTTCATGTGCTTCAGTGACTTCTTCTGCATGTCGGTTGAGATAAATGAGTTTTGTTATTTACTAAGTTTTTGTGTACTTGGTTTAATTTGAGTATTTGTTATGGTTTGAACCTTCCATTTAAACTTCCCACATTTTTAATGTAAATGGCCTGCACCAACCGAAACTTGTTTGTGGTATGAACTTTGGTTTACCAATGAATTAATATAGGATGGTTTGACTAATAGTTCCAAATATCTGAATTTTATCTACGGGTTATTTATTGATGCTCTCTGAAATAATTAGGTTCTCTTTACTTTTCATGTGTGAATATTTACATGCATCTTTTTTAATATAATAATAATCTTCTTCTAAATATAATAGATGATTTTTATATGTTACAATAATTTATCAGTCAAAGTATTCATATTTTTATCTTTACTTCTTATACTTGTTACTAGTACATAATTAATTTAGGTTAAATATCAAACTTCTAACATTAATTTTAAATTTCAATACAATATCTAAACCATTCAAATAAAAATTCCAGCTTTATAAAATTAAATAATTCATTTTATGTTCCCGTACCAAATCAAGTAATTGTTGCTTTTCCCTTTTACATCCTTAAGTGCGTCTTTGAAATCTCTTATAACATATATGATTACAAACAAAAAAATAGATCTTCGGTTAATAAATAATTTTATTCTTAACCCATAACCCGTGATGCAACTCCTATGAGACTTATCGGTGAAAAAAATCACAAGCCTAGAAGTCACAACGAGAACTTGTTTTGTTAATTCACAGGTGTAAACTTTGGGGATTAATTCAATTGGTTAATACTTTGGAGATGTTATGTAAAGTTTAGATGTCTTGTAAACTTTGGGGAACATAAAGGATACTAACTGTGGAATCACTATTTGAAATTAATAGTTTTGCATAAATGAGTAATGTTGATAGATCTCGGATGTATAGACGATTAACAACTAATGACTTCATTAATCCTGAGTTTGTTAAGGAGGTTTAAACTTTTATTCATTATGCATGTTCTCAACTTGCATATATGGATGGCCTAAGGATCATATATCCATGTAAAAATTGCAAACACATTCATTTCCTTCCTATTGATGAAGTTAATGGGCATTTGCTGAGAAAAGGGTTTGTCCTTAATTATTTTCAGTGGACACAATGTAGGGAACCATTGATTTGTAGCACCTTAGGGGGTAATCAAGCACAATCGTCTGTGAAATTAAATGAGTTTGAAGGGGGGATTGGATTTAGAAAAAATAATGTAGATGCAATGCAAAATCATTACATGTAAATGGTTTATAATGCAACCAGTTATACCTTTCAGGAAAATATAGAAAATCTTGAAGAAGAACCAAACCCACATGCAAAATAGTTTTTTGAGTTACTACACTCAGCTAACCAAGAATTATGTCCAAATTGTGAGACAATGACTCAATTGTCTTTAATTGCTCGAATATTGAACATAAAGTCTAAAAGGCATTTTTTATCGTAGTTTTGATAAAATTCTTGAATGCTATGATGAATCATTACCTTTTGATCACACAATGGTTGATAATTTTTACAATATAAAAAAAACTTATTAGGGGTGTTAGTTTGCCTGTTGAAAAGATTGATTATTGCTAATTAAGATATATATTGTATTGGGGAGATGATGTGGAATTACAAGAATGCAAATTTTGTGGTCAATTAGGTTCAAGCTTAGAAAGCATTCTATGAAACATAAATTAGTACCCTGGAAGTGGTGTATTATTTCCCTCAACTCTGAGACTTCAAAGACTATATGCTTATGATGTTACTGCATCTCACATAAGATAGCATAATGAACACAAACAGAAAGATGGAATAATGAGTCATCCATCAGATGCACTGGCATGGAAATATTTCAATGACACCCATTATAAGTTTGCAACTGAAAGTCGAAATGTTGGGTTGGGATTGTCAACGGATGGCTTATAACCTTTTGGTCAATCTGATCGCAGCTTTGTCGATTCAACCTAAAGATTGATCCTTAGAAACCGGTCAAAAACAATAAATTCCAAGATTGCAATACAGGATGCAA
>JANVCQ010066199.1:0-10169 GCA_025531925.1 Erythroxylum plowmanianum
GAGTAAATGAAGTAGAAAAGGCGATCTTAGTATGATTTGTGTTAAGGAAAGATTGTGAAACAAAATGGATGGTTGATATGGAAAATGTTTATGGAGTATGCTTTAGTCTTTTAGCCACAACTTGTTTCTTTAGTTATCCAAATGAGATGATTCTTGATTTCGATTAAACTAGAAACATATAGCTACATTTCTTATGAAGACATAGAATTTATATTCTATCTTTAAGAATCCCAAAATTTATCATGAAGTGGGAATTGGGTGCAGTACATTGGTGGATAAATGTAAAGTATGTATTCTGAATTCGGAGGAAATTCTGGACTAATCTAGGCTAGATTAGAGAAAGAGTGTCTTCTAGAAAGTTGTAAGTCTTTCTTTTAACTTTCCAACGATATATAGCACGAAAATTTCGGACATCCGAGCTGAAAGCTATGATCTTTACAAGGGAAGATGCTCAAGAGTAAAGTTGTATCTTCTACCTTATTGCTTCGTCTATGATGGCATCATCTTCTTCTGTGTTTTGCTTCTTCTGTGTTTTGCTTCTTCTATCTTTTGCTTCTTTTGCCTTTTGCTTCTTCTGCGCTTTTCTTCTTCTGTGCTTTTCCTCTTCTGTCTTTTTCTTCTTTTGTCTTTTGCTTCTTTTGTCTTTTGCTTCTTCTGTCTTTTGCTTCTTTTGTCTTTTGCTTCTTCTGCCTTTCGCTTCTTCTGTGCTTTGCTTCTTCTGTCTTTTACTTCTTCTACCTTTTACTTCTTCTATGTTTTGTATCTTCTGTCTTTTGCTTCTTCTATCTTTTGCTTCTTCTGTGTTTCGTTTCTTCTATCTTTTGCTTCTTCTTTGCTTTACTTATTTTGTGCTTTGCTTCTTCTGTCTTTTGCTTCTTCTGTCTTTTTTTCTTCTGCATTTTGCTTCTTCTTTGTTTTGCTTCTTTTGTCTTTTGCTTCTTCTGCCTTTTGTTTCTCCTGTGTTTTGTATATTCTGTCTTTTGCTTCTTCTGTCTTTTAGCTTCTTCTGTGTTTTGTTGACACGTATTCTTCTGTGTTTTGCTGACACGTTTTCTTCTGTGTTTTGTTGACGCGTCTTCTTCTATGTTTTGCTTACGCATCTTCTTCTATGTTTTGTTGACGTGTCTTCTTCCGTGTTTTGCTCCTTCTGCTTTATGCTTCTTCTGTCTTTTGTTTCGTCTTCTTTTTGCTTCTTCTGTCTTTTCGTCTGGCCTATCTTCTGCTCTATTTTTGACCTTCCAAAAGATAGAATCTATCTTTCAAGTCTTCATGAAAGTTGTAGACCTTGAAGTCGTCTCTCGAACCATATAAATCACACCGTAATCTGATATTTGTAGGGAAAGTTATAGCAATTTTTCTACTTTTTCTGTCTTTTTCCATTAGTCTACTTTTGTCTGTACCTACTTTTTGGCCCCTTTTGACCCTTCAGATGATAAAATCTGACCTCAAGATCTTCTTCAAAGTTGTATATCTCAAAGTTATCTTTGAAATCGTCCTAAGATAATCTTAATCCAACATCTCTAGTGAAAGTTATGCCATTTGTCCCGAGACAAGTTTGATATGATTGAGGACCAAATCTTGTTTGATTCTTTTGGCCATAATTTTTCTATCCAACCTCCAAACTCCATAGATTTTCATAGCTTTTGGTATTGATTTGAAAAAAAATATGGATTGAATCAAAGTAAGGGTATCAATTGGAAGAGTAGGAATTGGATATTTTACTAAACATGCTTCAGTGTGTTGATGATTTTTGGATCAGTAGAGCTCCAAATATGATGATTCTTGTTTCAAGATAAACTAGAGACATAGAGCTACAAATGGTATGAAGAATTTGAGATCTAATTTAGTTTTTAAGATGTTAAAATTTCATATAGAAGTTGTGTTTGAAGTGTATCTTTCGAATCACTGAACCAAATGGATTGATTTTGGTGTCATTGGAAAGTTAAGACAAGGGAGAACATTTTTCTAGAAGAAATAGTTATGTCAGAATATTCAAGGGTCCTTTTGGCAAGACACTTAAGTATTAATGACATAAGGCATAAATGGAAGGGCAAATAGGACAATTCTCAATCATTAAGGGCATAATTGGAAGAAGTAGTGCTGTCTTGCTTATAAATGAAGAAGAAAAACATTAATGGAAGGATAAGCAAAAGAGAATAGCGAAATGAGAAAGAAAGAGAAAGAGAGTTTGATTGTTTGAGAGAAAAGAAGAGAGTTGAGCTAGGGTTTAACTTTTCTTAGTCTTCAAAAAAGAGTTTGGAGTTGTTCAAGAAAGGAAAAAGGCAGAGGAAGAGAAGAGCGTCCCTTTGAGCTAAAGATCCTTTCATTTGGTGAAGAATGAAGGGATCAAAGAGGTAAGAGAAACAAGAGAAGAGGTTTTTTTAGCAAGTCCATAATCAAGGAAATCAAGGTGGGTACATCTTTATAATAGAGTAAATAAGCCACTACTGTTTTCTTTAAATTAAAGAAATTTTCTGATTTTAATTTACCTCATAAATTCTACATTATTACTTATGAACGATTGTGAGATCTGCTATATGTTTGTTACATGGTTTGAGTGATATCTTTTGGAAATGATGCATGTCTATGAAATCATGTTTTCAAGAATGGTTTTCAAGATATACGTCAAGCATGTGAAAAGCAAATTTTTATGAGAATGTGCCATTTTGGGCATCAAGCTTACAAGATTTTGAAATATATGTGTTATATGGGTTTGTGGTAGTCCCTCAAGAATCGTCACTTGCACGTTGACCTAAGTATAGACTTTTTTCACCTACCCGCTAGTGACACAGGGCTCCTTCAAGGACTCCCTCAAGTTTACAACTACACAGGACCATTTTATGGGAATGTGTAGTGCATCATGTTTTGGACTTACCCATACCATTATGATGTGCTTATGTGTTTATGATTTACGAATAAGTTGAAAAATGCATAAATTGTGTTGTTTGTGATTTTGATTACTTGATAGGACAAGATATGGAGTGAAAGAGAGTCAAGGCATCACTCCCAATTTGCTTATGTTGTATTTTGAGTTAGTTTTGGAAAACACAAGGCTTTAGTCACTTTTCAGGAATTTGTAGTTCATGTAACTTTTGTATTTTGAGATTTCGGATTATGTTGTAATGTGACTTGAAAGGTTATTATAGCTTTGAAAAACCCTTTGTTTTGAGGGTATTGAAATGTGAATGATGAAAATTAATTGTATGTAATGTATTAAAGAGTATGATAAAGTAAAGATATGAGAGTCATATGATATTTTCGCAAGAGTTGAGTTCCGAAATCGGTGCTCAACACAACAAGTAGCTCAAAACTTCAATTTTCTCCTCGTAGAATAGTACTAAAATTCTTCCACCAAGATGGCATGTGTAATTCATGATTAGTCTCCATTAAGTTGGTAGAAGGTTGAGAAAATTACTATATCATATTTTCATCCTGGATTCCAATGTACCAATTATATACGACTTATTTTTCCAAAAATGATGTCTCTAAGAGCATTTTGTTTAGATAGGGCACATATATTATATGCTATGAAGGTTATGATTTCTAAATAAAAGAAGAACTTTTCTTCCTATTAGACTTCTTCTCATTTTTGAACTCATTTTTCAACTTAGATGGTGGCTGAGGATTAGTTCTTATCTCCTTATTACTATTTGTCTCATTTCAAACACTCCTTATATGTGTAACAAATAGTGTAGTATCAATATTTTGGTTCTCTTCTACATTAATGTAAGGATTGACTTAATCTTCATTTGGCTTCTACTCCTCTGCTATTAATACCATGAATTAACCTATTTTAAACATCTTACTTATAGGTCTCCATATTTTCTTCACATTCATATTGCTTTGCTTTTATGCATATGTGACCTTCACAATATCTTCTGCTAGCTATACTATCATTCAGTTTCAAGATTAGTATTTCCTCAGGGAGATCCTTTATAACATCAACAAGCATGCAAATTCTTAATAATGCGATCCTTCTATTTCAACTATAGCTTTATCCAAACAAATTGGTTTGCCTATAAAGCTTGTAATATGACTGAGCCTTATTATTGTTTAACATTCTAGAGGAATACCATAGACACATATCTAGATAAAGACACTAAATTGCTTAATTTCTTTTATATTAAGGCAAGGTTGCCAAGTTTGAATTAGCAGGGGCTTATTATGGACATGCCAGGATCCCGATTCGAGGATTTTACTAAAATAATGGTGATGTCTGCTCTTCTGGCTCCAACCATTAGAATGTCTATAGGAGGAGCAACTATTTGACGCTCAATTATTCTATCCAGAGCTTAAAGGAGGAAGGTTAATGATTAGAGAACACATTGCAGGAGCAAGGATCAATCAAGAATGAAGAAGCATATTTTACAGGTGAAATTTAGGTAGGATAAGTATAAAGGAGGGTGGGAAAGTTTTGGTAGCATAAAACATATTTCTAAAAATGGTTAGAGTTATAAGATAAGTAGATTAGCAAGTGATAAAAAGAACAATATGGAAGCTAAGGTGACATGGATGAAGGAGGGTGAAGCTGAAGTGAGAACAATAGAAGTTCAAGTCGTAAGGATGAGGATTCATAGAGAACATACAACATCGAAGATGAAAAGAGAAGCTAGATGAGGATTCATAAAGATCATCCAATATCAAAGGAGAACAGAGAGTAGGAGCTTTTGTCTCAAGGCTAGTTTCTCTAAATGAAAGACTTGAGAAAATATTTTAGGAAATACACATTTTCTCTCGATTTATATTTTTCATTTTTTTCTCTTGAGTATCTAATTTTAACTTATCTTTTTCAAAATATTTTGCAGTTTATGTTTAAAGATACCATGCATTCATTTTTAAAATGTTGTGGCATATTTTCTTTTGTAGAGCTTTGGTGTAAATACATATTTATTAATAGTAACTTTTAATGAATTTTCATTTTTATTTAGTTTCTAGAAGTTCTTTTATATTAGTTATAAAATTATTTTCTCATTTCAAAGTGATTTATTATGAGTGGTTAATGAGTTGGGCTTCGTGGAGTGTTGTTATTATGTGGATAAATTTTCTATTTTTTGTTATCTTAGTCTTTTGAGAAAGAAATGACAAGTAGAGGACGATCTCATTCCTTCTTAATTACCTTGGCATGTTTCATTTCCTTATATTTATTCCCAAGCAACAAGTATCTTGTTTATATAAGTAACATAATTCATAAAGTTGAACATATTTAATTTTGTAGCTTGCATAGTGAACATTGTTGGTGTTATTGTGTGGAACTAACTGAAGGGGATATAATGATTTTCATCCTAAATTGTGTAAAGGATAGCGACAAGAAGAAATTGAGTGAAGTTCTACTAAGTGTGATAGCATAATTTTGCTTGTCTTTCATACTAATTTTTGGATAAACATTTACCAAATTTGCTTATCTTTCATACTAATTTTTGGACAAACATTAACCTTAATGTAAGAAAGTTGTATTGTGTTTGTAGAATCTATTTTGTAATAAGTTATAGCATTACTAGGTCATCAGTTATATTTTACATGTCTTTGGTTCACATTTCAATATCATATCTGAAATAATTATTGAGTTAAGAAAAAATAAGAATTATATTATTGAATCTTAATTCAATGAAAAAAATCTTTATATTTAACATATTATCATTGATTTGATTGACATTTGCGCTAATTTGTGTATTAGTAGCAAACAACAATTATGATATTTATTTTTACCATAGTCTTGGAATTTAATTTGGAGATTGGAAATTTGAACATGAGATAAAGGTATGTTCATGTGTTGATGTTGTATTTATTAAAGGAAAAAGTAAGGGAACCATCATTATAAAGTTCTTCGTGGCCATTAAGGTCAATATTTCAAAAATTACTATTATACACCTTAATTATCTATCAATGTGTAATGTATTTTAGATAATAAAAATCTTGATGGGCTTAGGACTCCCAAAAAATGGTTATATAGTTGGGTTCTTTCTTAAATCTTGCATCGATAATGTTTATTTTAATGTTTAATAGTATAAATTTTGACTCTTTAAGTAAAAACACTTAATAAATATTTGAAAACACATTTGCAACATAGACATGTCAAGCGAACATAACTCCTTACCTGATGAAATTGTTTCATCTTTCAACCAAAAAGTAAAGTAGGACACACATTTTAATTGTATCACTTTATAAAGTCTAAAATTTCCTTTACTAAAAAGGAAATAGAAGATTTCCTTCCATAAGGCATGCCTAGCGTCCTTAATTGCCTTTACCAAAAAAGAAATAGAATAAATCATTCTATAAGTCTTATCCATACCTTATGTCTCCAACAAAAAATAGTTAGAATGTTTCCTTTTTGTAAAGCAAGGGCAAGCTTTAAAAAGGTGCCTAAAATTACTTCTATTAAAAAAGAAATGGAAGATTTCCTTTCATAAGACATGGACACTTCCTATAATAATGTCTAAAATTGCTACATCATAAAAAAATGTTCTTTGAAAGTGTCTATAACCAAAAAAGAAATATAAAGCTTCCTTTTATAAATTACAAAGTTACCTTTGTCGAAAAAAAGAAATAATTTATTATCATATAAGCTCACTTGTATCTTGGGTCCATTCTATCATTGCCAATATCTGGTAAAAAGTGGTACTATATCAATACTAGGAAGAAATGTGAGGAAAGTAATAATAGATCTAAGAATCTTACACATGCCAAAATTTGAGGTTTGGAATAACTAGTGAATATGAATCGAATACTTTTTATTCTCTCTATTTTTTTAACAGTACATATATTTATCAATTCCTTCAACTATAATCTCCTATGGTTCTTAATAACATACAGATATTTGCAAATAAGTATACAAGTCTAAAGTTCATAAATTCATGGATATTGGAACTTAAAAAAGCTAAATTTGATGGAAGCATGTCGGTAGAAAGAAAATAGAAATATTCATTCGATTAGGATAGTTCATCACTTTAATTTTAATGAAATAATATTTTAATTGGTGAGAATATATGCACATATATAATGGTAAGACTTTTTATTATATTACTATATTTTTGTAAATTATTCACAAAAATAAAAAAACATACTAAATGGATGATTAAAATAAAATTATAAATTTTATGATGTTTAGCATGTCAAAATTATTGAATTTAAAAATAAGTTAAAAGAGTTTATTGAAACTAATTAATATAGTGTAGGCATACCTTATAAATAAATTATTATTTCATGTAATTTAATGTCTTTGACAAATAACTAAGTACTGTTAATTCTATCATCCAGTAATTCATATTTCTAACTACTAAAGTGATGTATTCTCACTTGAATTTGGGCACTCATAAAATTGGTCACAATATAATGACTATTAATACTGAAAATAATATTACATACTTTAATATTATGGTATGGATATTACAGACAAATTATTATGGTTGGACTTACAATGCATAACATATCATATGTATAATGTATTTTCAAATTGAAAACAACATAAAGATAAGAAATTTTCTTTTTTATAACCCTTTATTAATATAAGCTACCTATAGAGATCCTTTATAAGAAATTAAGACTAATAGATCCTAATTTATTCTAATCAATACGTATAATACAACTTTCTATTTTACAATGTCAATCCCTAAATCACGACGCTCCTAAATTATTTACATATTCTATAACATTTCATCTTAAGCTAGAGCATAGATATTAACTATGATAAGCTTGTTATGAATATAATCAACCCAAATCCTAATTAGAGCTTTCGTGAAAATATGATCCAATGGTTTCATAATTTTCATATACTCTATGGAAATTAAACCCTGTCGCAATTTTTCTTAAATAAAGTAACAATCAGTTTCTTGAAATACAAGATTAGACATAATATGGAAGGAAGCTTAGGTATCACACTATAGTTTTGCTAGTACGAAAGGCTTAAGACCAACTTTAGTTACCAATTGATGGATCCATATTATCTCAAAAACATATTGTACAATTACTCAATATTTTAAAGTTACACTTAAATGTGAGATAACATTTTGCTTTTTACTCTTCTATAAAATTAGATCTCCTTTCAACCTTAGATTTTGTCCAATATGCATCTAAACAATGCTCAATATAAGTATGTCCATGATTTTATAAATAATGCCACATCTATGAGCTCCTTTTAGATATCATAAGATTTGTTTTAAGGCCACCAAGTGATTAACTATTGGAGAGGATATAAACTGGTTTACAACATTAACAAGGTATACAATATCTAGACATGTTAATAAAAGGTAATTCTTCTTTGTAACCAACCTTTTATATTTCGTAGGATCTTTAAATGGCTCACCATCTTGTGTAAGCTATAAATTAGGAGCCACTTGAGTACTATATGGTTTATATCCCAATTTTCACATTTTAGTTAGTAAATTAAGTACAATTTCTTTTGAGAGAGGAATATTCCTTTCTTTCTTCTAGTTACATAAACTCCTAAGAAATATTTTTATGCCCCCAAACCATAATTTTTTAAATAGAAAAAGAAAAGAATGTCCTAATTGAAAATGTACCTTAAAGTCAGTTATAACATAAAGTAAGTAGTGGAGTTTGCCACTTATGCCTCAAGGATGTAAATACCTCTATATTTATATCCTTTACTAATATTCTTCTTTGTTATAAGATCTTTAAAGAGGGAATAATCAAGAAAGAATGATACTCAACAATTAAGTGTATTGATAAGTTTGCTAACATAAATTAAATTAAGGGATAAATCAACCAAATTTATGACATATGAAAAAAGGACTAATGGAGTTAAGGTGATTGTGTTGGGCCCAAGAACAAAAGAGGTTAAACTATTAACTAAACTAATAAGAGAATGCATGTGGTCAAAACATAGAGAAGAGACTATAATTACCTATCATATCCTTTATAGGACTATAATCAATGGCCCATTTAATAGACAAACTAATAAGGCGTGTATTTAGTTTACCTGACTCAATGATAACAGTGACAGGGGTAGATGAAGACTTTGATGAATCTTGGTAATGATAGAACTTCAAAATTTCGTTTACAGAAATTAAGATATAATTTTTCTGATGTATTAATAGTAGATGTAATATAAAATTATGAGAGTAATTGAATATATGAAAGTCCTAATCTTATTTGGTAGTTATGTCATATAACTAATACTTATTTTTCTTACATTTATATTTTATTATGAGTGGAATTTACCTTGTTTAGTATAATTGATATTAAGAGTTCGTGAACCAAATTTTTTAGATGTAGGTTATGTTTGAGAAGAGTTCTTAAACTTAGAAAGAAAATTTGCATATCCATTAAGCATTTTTTTCTTTTAATCCCCATTAAGGATTTGGTAATAAAGTTTTAAAGATAAGTCAATATCATATAGATGAAAAAATTACTGACATTTTTATTTGACTAGTGTCTCATAAATTTTGATGACAATATGAAAGATGTTTGTCAACATCTCGATAGCAAGACGTAAGAGGTTGAATAAAGTAGAGCTAAAAGTTATATTACTTTGATGAATAAACATCAATCAAAGGTTTTGTTATAGTATGATAATAGTTTTCAAAAGAAGAAAAAATTACTGCATAAATTTTCTTGCCTGTATGGGATATGATAGAGATCATGTATACTTTTAGTTCATGTTTACGAATATTTAGTACAAAATTTAAATTCAACATTATTAAAATGTTTAGGGCATGACAAGAAATATAATGTTGATTATAAGTAACTGATCAAAATTTTACAAATAGTTTGCATGCATTGGATTGGAGGAGACTTATGCTTAAAATATATTATAAGAATACAAATTTTAGTAATTAAGTCTATGTTTTATGCCACAATAGTTAAATCAACATAATAAGAATCATATGTTACCTACAAGGATAGATGTATCCTTTTGATTTTGAATCATATAAAACTTATGAAACTTATTAGGTTGAAGAATTGTTGGACCCCGATTTTTAAGTGACATTTAGAATTATTAATGTAACATCCCACCCCCTACTGAAAGGGTAAAATCGTAAATTTGGCATAGGATGAGATGGATTGGAATGACTTAGGGCTGTTCATGCGTAATTGGATTGATACACAGTAACATTTGTGCACATGAAATTACTATACATGCATACATGACATTCCCGGTTTTCGTGCCTAATGTAATTTTATTGGGATTAACGTGGTTATTGGGTTTGAAA
>JANVCQ010066236.1:0-10168 GCA_025531925.1 Erythroxylum plowmanianum
GCATTGAATAAATATATGTGGATATATTTATTGGGCTAGATTGAATTAAGTTGTCGGGCTTTTATTATATGAGATATGATATGGGCTGAAACTTATTGGACTTCAATAATTCTAATGGGTTTAGGATTATGATGTTCTTATTCCTAGTAGGAATAGGGATTAGGTTTTCTCTATAAATAGAGAAACTTATGTCTCATTAGAGGTGGGACAAAAACCCTAGCCACCTAGTCCTCCTTGTTCGTTCTTCTTCCGAGAGAAAAATTGTGCGGCGTTCAAAAGGGTTTTAGAACGTGCTAGCACACATTAGCCACTGCCCAGATCGTTCATCCTCGTGTGTATATTGGTAGAGGATGCACACTGCAGCCTCTACATAGCTGAAAAAGAAACAAAAACTAATCCACGTCAAGAGGTAATTTTGTACATGTTATAATTTTTGGTTATACATCTTGTTGTGTAGTATGGTCAATTCCGCTGCGTATTGTGAATATCGGGGCCATAGGCAATCCAACAAAAAGTACTAAAAGGATGAATGATATGATTGAAAAATACAGACATCCAAAGGATAAGAGTGGTTTAGGGTTTACTAATATTAATGTTCTTCATAATAAGAGTTTTTTTCCTAACAGAATGAAAAAGAAACAATATTCTTATTATTAGAGGAATAATTGTAAGTCTAACCCCAAAGGACCTAAGAAAATATGGGCACCTAAGAAAGATATAAATATACTGTAGATCTACTTTCTTGGAAAAAGAAACCAGCACTAATGGTACTTAGACACTGGATGCTCGCGACACATAATAGGAAGAAAGTCTATGTTCCTAGGTATAGATGGATTGTCAAATATCGTGACACAAGATATTATCAAGAGGGTCAGTGGGTGTCCTAGTATTGGAGTAAAGTTGTTTAACAATACAAAATTTATTATTCAAGGTCGTGTAGATAGAATGCACATTAATTGACAACTCTATGGAAGTAGTGATCCAGAAGTTAAGAAGGTGTCAACCCTTGTTTCGAAGGCTAGGGTTCTACATTCATTGCTTCTTCACTGTATTCTACCAAGATTAGGCTCAAAAGACATTGTGACAATGAATGATGAACATTGTTTATTTCATCTATTGAATCACCAATCCATTAATCTTCTGTACTTAATTTTGAAGTACATGATTAAGTCAAAGGGAGATTCTAGCTCTTTATCATATGGAATGCTATTGACAAGGATTTTTAGAGAATCAGGAATCTTTCTCGATAGAGGTAACAGGATAAAAATGGATGTGAAGAGCATTGTTAATGCCACTACTATTCTCAGAATGGGAACAAAGTTTGAAGATGAGGCAGATATAGGGTCTCCACCGAAAGTAAGGTCTGAGGGGGAGCTTATAGTACGACAAGGCAGGAGTGAACGTGGTACGTTTGTAAGAAAAACAAAACCTCGATCAACAGGAAGAACATCCGTAGAAGAAAAGACTAAGAAATCATCTGATGTTCCAATAAAAGCTAAGATGATTCTACAGAAAGAGGAAAGCCGGGTTCAGCAATCATCACAACAAGTGTCATTAAAGAGAACTTATAATTCTTCTCAATTGAAAACCAATAACAAGTGTCATTGAAGGCAAAGATAGTTGAACACCAATTGGAACCTTATAATTCTTCTCAACCAATCAATAAAAAGGATTTGAGAATGAAGATTATAGAAGAATCAGTACTTGTTCGAAGCAGAAGCTCAATTATTATCACAGAACCTTCGAAAAAGTCAGTCAAGATATAATTCGAACCTATACTGATTAATGATCAGACAATACATCTTTTAAGTCATGAAGAACGAAGACTATATAGTATTTTGCATGATAAGAAAGCATAACCATATCCAATGAAGATGTCAAAGGATCGGTATACAATCTATTCGATTACGAGCAGAACACTGATAAAAATTGTACCAGGCATTCAACCAAGATGTTCAACCTTTGTGAGAAACAAAGAAAATGGGAAAAAGAAGATGTTTCTTGAGGGAAATAAAGATGATCTCACGGAAGAGCAGATTCAAGTAGCTGTGAAGAACATAGATGATGCATGTAATTCAACTCAACCTGGAGGTATCTATGTTTCACATCATATTTCAAAAGCATCAGGATATCAATTTGGAGTTTCTACTACAGATGCAAACTTCAAGGTAGTTGGCAAAGTGAAAGAAGGATAGTACAAGAGTATCACAGTTGAAGGTATCCATTTCAACTTAGAAATCTTTATGCATTTGATCATGCATTTCAAACCTTTAGGTTTCATACCTTTAGTCAAAGATGTATTACACCTTCTTAGGCAACCAATTCCAAAACTACCTAGACTTGGTGATCTTGATCTCCCAAAAGGAAAACAACCCTTCAGTCTACCCTCTATCAAAATTATAGATTAGATGTTTTACCTTCAGAACCATCTGCTATTGAAAACCTTCATCCACTTAGTGAAATACAACAAGATCCTACTGTTAATTCAGAATTCTTGAAACATTTCATAAATTGGACGGAAGCAAGTCACAGACAGAAGGAAGTTCAGGAAGCCTTAGCGAAAGAAATTGAGGAAATTCATACTAAGGTTGATGAACTAGCTGACTCAGTGGGTGATCTTCATGAGGAAGTAGCACTACTACAGGTTACTATTGAACAAGACCTTACGACGATTTGCACTGACATGCAACTTATGTTTTCTAAAATTCTGAAGAGTCTACGATAAGCAATCTTTTTGACTAATAACAATAGGGGGTGAAAAAAGGAGAATGAGAAGAGAAGATAGAAAGCATTATATATATCTTGTATGCAATTTTTATGATTTTCTTATATTTTTGCTTTATTATTCGTCGAAATACTATTCATCTATGAATATCATTTTATCTTCTAAAATTATAATTATTTGTTATCATAAAAAGGGGGAGATTGTTAAGTCAAGAGGACTTCACTTTTATTAATTTTGATGACAATCAAATAATAATAATCTTAGAAATGTATGAATTGTTTTGATAAGTTTGTTAAGTGTGCAGAATGTAAGTAACACTTAGTCAACTCAGAAGGTGCACGGTCAATGCCAGACGATATATCCACAACAGACGATACATCAACAATAGACAAAATATCAACACTAGACGAAGCACGACAACAGACGAAGGGTGACAAAAGACAAAGCGCGACAATAGACAAAGTGCAACAACAGACTAAACGTGACAACAGATGAAGCAAAACAACAGACGAAGTGGAATAACAGACGAAATATAGTAACAGAAGAAGTATTATTCCAAACGATACAAAAGGAAGATATTCTAGAACGTCAGTTAGTTAATTAGTTAGAGTTACTTACAGGACTCAACTAATAACCATTTATAGAAGATTCAAGAAGCAGTTTTTCAAGAAGACAGTTGGAGACTTAGGCTATAAATACTAGTTTGAGTCGAAGACTAAAAAAAAAATTTTACATTAACAAAAATTCTGTATTCAAAGTGCGAAAGAAGTGAGCAAATACATCAGTAACGTAAAGCTCAAAAATACTTTTCTTAGAGAGAGAAAGAAAGGCTAGAGCCTAGAGAGGCTAATACAGTAGAGAAAGAATAATTTATGAGAGAGATCTGAAGAGGCTCTACAAGTGTAGAAAGAATACTTGTAAAGTTGAGGAGTATAGTGAAATATCAAACAAACTCTGAGGATTGGACATAGGCCAAGGTTTGGGGTGAACCAGTATAAAATCGCAGTGTCTATTCTCTAACCCTTATCTTTTAATTTTCTTGTTGTTAGACGAGTAGATAATATTACTTGCGATTGCATTGCTTATCAACTTTAGCAAAGTGTTTTTATGATAATTTGACTTTTTGTAAAGAAATTCAAGAAGTCTCAAAAGATTAATATTTTCGAAAAGATTACACAATTTAAGCCCCCTTTATGTGTATTTTACATATCATACCTGATTTCTATATTAACAAGTGATTTACTTCAGATTGATCAATGATGAAAACTAGGAATCACTTCGATACTTAATTGTTTCCACTTCACCTTCTTAATTTAATACTATTTGACTATAGATATCAAATAATTATGATTAACTTAAGTGAAGATCTGATCAAGTAATCCTAACTAAAATAGATAGAAATTGAATTATAACCTCTCAATTTATTAAAACCCTTCCTAATATGCTATGGGATTCAAAGCAATTTTATGGGTAACTAATAAACAATTAATATCTCTCTTCAATTGCTAATAAATTTGATGTTTATGATTCGAATAGGGCACAGCTCTCATTATATGTCATAAAACAAATACTTCAATCTAATCTCTCCATTCAAATTGAATATAAAGCTATAAACATCACAAAAATATTTGATTAAATTAAGAACGTAAAGTTTAACAAATAAATCAATAGTAATTCTTAAAATGAATTAAAAAATCTATTGATGTAACTATATATGCCAATTGAATCATTATTAACATTCATTAAAAAAGAAATATAACATAAAGTAGAGAATTGAATTTGTATGCCTTCTCTTTTTTGCCTTGAGCAGGAATTTTTGCAACTTGTGTTCTTCAAGATTTAGCTCTTTTTGATCTTAACTTTTTTTGTTTTTAAGTTGTGTTTGGTGATTTTCTTTTCTTTTTCTATACTCTTAAGCCTTTTAGGGTTCTTTCTAGGTTCCTCCATATTTTTTTGTTCCAAAAATAGACTCGAATCATCAAAAGGATAAAAAACTTGCAATATGTAGGAGCTCTTTACATGATTGTGGATCTTATACATGATCATGCACTTTGCTCTAGCTATTTGTCATGATTGTGTGTGAAAAGCATAATCATGCTAAAGAGCTCACCAACCTGTTGTCGCTTCATGTACGATTATGCTAGATATTGTTCTTCATATGTTTTTCATCGTTTCCTTGATTTTACTGTTTCCATTATTTATTAAACACATTAAAGACCTTTGAAACATACAATTACGATCACAATCTTTCCCTAAAAAATAATCAAAAAACACATAAAATCATTAACAAAAACATAAATCTAAGTCCTAAATATATGATTATCATTTAATAAAAATTAGAAAACACACTATAATTTGCACCTATCATGTTTTAACTAAATAGCTTTGTCCTTTATGCTTGAATTAGGATAGTAAGATGGGAAGCACCCCTAAAGTATTCCCTCAACTAATAAACTTACCCTTACATTGGTAGGGGAGCAGTGACAAATGTTAGTGAAATTAAGGAATAGATGTAAGGGATCAAAAGGACACCAATTATCATTTTAGAGCTAGCTATCTAACCTATTACCAATTTTGATTTAAATAGAAGATTGTATAGCGTCCCCCATTTTAGAATCTATGCTAGAATATAAAAGCAATCATGTTTGATCTTGATTGTTTAGATGTTCTTACAACTCAAATAATATACATGGATCCATTTTAATTATAGGGAATCCTTTCTTGAAAAATTCTTCGTAGTCTCTTGGCTAAGAGAGTCCTTTTAAGTAGCTAAATAGAATAGATCATAAGATCACCTTTTTTTAAAAAAATAAACACATATTATCCCTACTAACTTTAGCATAAGGTTTTCATGCTTATATCACTAACCCAAAGGAATTTTATATGGAGTTTTTCTATAACCTTACATATCTTTTTTATAAGTAATAGGTCAAATGATTAGTATATACAGAGGCTATTAAGCATAAAGATAACTAATTACAATCTACCTATAAATGAGAGGCTCTTACTAGTCTAATACCTTGCTTTATTTCTTATTAGATCAAATAGAGGTTCATAGTATTAAAATGATATTATCCTCGAGGTGATTTGGACTTCAAGGTATATAAAAGGAGGGGAATTCAATGCTTGTAATAGATAACAACCCTTATATATATTTAGAAAAATCCATTGAGATCATTAAGAAACTCTTCAAATTATTAATACATAAGCTTAAGAGATTTGTAAATTCCTCTAATGAACTAATTAGATAAAAGACAAAAGATAGATTTAGAATAGCAGAAGGCCATTTGCAAATACCAAATGAGTAATTTGTAGGTAGGAGATTGTAAATCCATTTTCCTTACTAAGATTAGAATATATAATCCTTGAAAGGATCTCAACATAGTTGTGAAAAAAAATGGATGAGGGATCCCCTTGTCTAATACCTTTTTCTCCTTTTAAAGAAGTTAAGTTTCACCTTTTACAATCACGTTAAAGGAGGTTATGAATATAAATTGATAAATCCAAATGATGAACACCTCTAGAAATCCAAATGCTCTTAATAAATCAATCATGATTTTCTAGTTCAAATGTTAAAAGCCTTGTTGAATATCAATTTTCAAGGCTAATTCTTGGTCGATCCCTTTAATTGGTAGTTCCTGAAGAGATCTTAAACAATTAAAACATTATCTCTTATATTCCTACCTTAAATGAAAGCAACCTAGAAAAGATTTATTATATCTATTAAGACTAACTTAAGCTTGATTGTAAGGATTTTATAAATAATCTTATAGATGATAATACAATAAGATATAGGTCTAAAATCCTTTAAGGAAGAGATATTAGAAGATTTAAGCACTAGTGAAAACTTTATAACAACTTCATTGACATACGTTTTAAGCCAATCCTATGATTTATAATTGAAACAACTATGAAATACATTTAGAACTAGGGCTTTATAGAGATTAAAATTGAAGACCACCTTTTTAATTTCATCCCAATTGATAGGTTTAATTAAAAGCTAACTTTGATTCTTAAAGATTAATTTTGGAACAAATTCATTAACAGATGAAAAATGTAGTTAGTAGCACCTAAAGTTCCTAGAATATTCGAAAGTATTTTTTGACAAGATTTAGAAGCATATTATAATAAAAGATAACCACAACATCCTTACCTAGTAAAGAGGATATTCTATTTCTATTCCTTTCAGCTATAAGGGATAGATGAATGTAATTGGAATTTGATTCTCCATCCTTAAGCCGTAAAACTATGGATCTTTTTTCATGACTAAGGAATTATGATCCTTTATAGCTTTAATGTATTCGTACAAGGCTTCTTTCTTTAATAATTTTATAAAAAGTCCTTTGGGGAAACATAAAGGTCATTTTACCTTTTTAGAGGATTTCCTTGGCTTTGGAGATGGCCTTTACTACATTGTTAATAAGACCTTGCAGAGCTTCTCTAATTCCACTTTAATAGCTTTTAAGTTCTTAAAGAATGTAAATGAAGCATATTCCTAAACCTCTAATCCTGAACTTTTAGCTACATCAACTAAGAACCCCTCTTTATTGAATAGAAAGTTGAAGAATAAAAAAGGTTAGGCCTTTTAAAGGCCTTGGTTAAACTTGAAATTTCAATTAGATTGTGATCAAAACAAAGACTATTATTGAATATTGCTCTATTATTTTGGAACTTCATTGGTCATTCATAATTCATAAGGGCCTTTAAGTTTTTTTTCTTGATGAATCAAGCCCCATATTGTCTATTACTCTAAGTATAGAAGCATCCAACAGACTGAAGGTAAAGTGACCTCTAAGTTAGATAACAAGATTTAAATTCCTTACATGGTATGTTCTTACATCACCGACCTTTAAATTCTAATGCTAGTATGAAGTAATTAAAGTCTCTTAGTATGAAGTATTGAAAGGATTACACTATGTTAGAGTAACTTGTAACTCTTACTGCCTGGGGATCAAAAACAACCATAATTCTACCTAGGCAATGCTAATCATGATTAGTAATTTGCTCCTTTTTATTATTAAAATTCATAGTTTAACATAATTTTCAAGTTTCAATTTGGTTTCCCAAAGGCCAAATATCATTGGATTAAAAGTGTTGATATAATCAGTAACTATCAACCGCTTCTTAAGATTGTTTACCCCCTTATGTTCTATGTTATAATGGAAACCATTTAACAAAAGAGTGGGTTTTGCCATTGACTTTATGCCTAGATTTCCTCCTCTTAACAATTTTGAACCCCTCATGAGGCTTATCTTAGGAGCAATGGTAGAGTGAAGGGACAATATTCTCCCTAATATTAACTTTACCTTCCTCACTTGGACTCTTGTTTGCACTATCAATATATTTCATATGGTGGATCTCCTCTGGCTTATTAAGTTAGATTGGGGCTTCATTGTAACACCCCACTCCCGCAAGACAAGTGCCCGACATCTTGGGTGATATCCGAGTCTGTGCCCTGTGAGGGTGGCATGCTGAGCACTCAATCATTCAAAAATTGGTATAAATTTTTTTTGAAACAGCAACAACCAAATGCGGAAATAATAACCAATTCGGGCCTACTTTCATTCATAAACTTTTTCAATCAACATAATAACCAATTCGGGCCTACTTTTATTCATAAACATTTTCAATCAACACAATACAATCAATAAAATTTCAATAGTCAATTGGGGACCATTATAAATACAAAAAACTTTAGTCATAATGTCTTTACATTCCACCATAAAAACCTTTTTATACACATTATACAAAAATTTTGGAATACATTATTTTACAAAAATTTTGGATTATAAATTTATACAAAAATAGGAAAACACTAATGCAAATGCGAACTAATCCCTTACTTGTATGCTGTAAGGATACTACCATTTACCTAACGGGGTATTCTTTTGATCCTGAAAAATATTTGCATCACATTCAATGCACTTTAAACATTCATATTATGCATATGAAGTGAACATGAGACTCACTTTCTATTCGTTACTTTGTTGTAACCGAGTGCCTAAATTGTCTCATATCCATTAGACACCGAACTCATTACTAACTGTCCCTTATCTGCTTGGGGGATATATGGCTCATTTTATATAGTGAGCCTTAGGCTCTTAATCACTTTTCAGCTCGAGACTCATTTTCACTTGTTGAGCTTTAAGCTCTGATCGGTAGCTACTCTAGTCACAACTGCCATTATGTTTCATGCATTCATGAAATGAAATGCCTCAATCACATTTGCATATTTTCATTCACTCACATTCACATATCATCGGACCGTAATCCGGCATTCAACATTAGAGTTGAGTATCACTTTTTCATTCATATGCAAATGCACATTCAAAACACATTTATCATCAGATTATGGTCCGACATTCAACAATCATATTATGTACACTTATTTCATCTCATTCACATACAAGTAGCACTTCATTATCCAAATCAAACATCACAATCATCGGACCTTCTGTCTAGAAATCAATACAATCATTCACATTCATATGACCATTAAGTAGTCAATCAATACAAAATTCAAAACAGAGCAAACAATGAATGAGACCATCTAGGTCTACTCACAATATGCATCAGATTAACATTTGCTTCCAAATTCTAGAATTGCTTGAATGTGGACACTTAACCTACACAACCCATTTATGTAAGACACACATTGCACACTCATTAATAATGGCACAATTATAAGCATTTATTCATGCACAACTGTGTATAACGATTATGTTCAATGCAAGCTCAATGACAATCCTGGGTACCTAACCAACTTCATAACTTAATCACTCATCATTTCTTTGACTCATACACTTAATCCTTTGGTAATTTGATGTTAATAACTCATCCACTAATTTTTCAATACATTCCCGTATGTGACTAGTGAAGAGGAAAAACAGTGAAGAAGTGTAAAAAATGTGATGAAATCCGTGAGTGTTCTAATTTTTGGATGATTATGAAAAATGATAGATTTTTGATTTGGTTGTGATTTCTGAGCTAAAATGAAATAGGAATGAAGAGGAAATATTGAGATTTAAGCATAAAGTTGATTGTAATTCCAAAAACTAGAACACTCACGGATTTCATCACATTTTTTACACTTCTTCACTTTCAATTTTTCTGCATTTCTAACTTTCGTATTTTCTTCATTTATTCCTCTAACTATCACTTTAATCATTCTTTCACATTTCCAGACATCACCATACACCTGTCTCTTAACTCTAAATTCATTTTTAATCATCTCTAAAAACACTCCAAAACTTACGTAAACGAATATATATATATATATATATATATATATACACACACACACACACACACAATAAAAACATCAACATAATAGAGCATTACATATTCATGTTTCCAAATTTTTCTGCTCTCATCACATACATATTTTCATTGATCTTTCAACTCCAAAAACTAGTTTAACACTATCCCATAACATTTCAGTCA
>JANVCQ010066277.1:0-10167 GCA_025531925.1 Erythroxylum plowmanianum
TTTTTAGTTAAATTTATTGTTTGATTGAATTATCAATTTGTTAAATAATTTATTTATTATATGTACTTTGTGATTTTGTTTAATGTTAAAATAAATAGATTAAACGCCTAAAAAAGGAGAATTCAAACCTATGCTTGAAATAATTTTACATGCCTTATTCCATGGTTCGACAATCCTGATTTCAATCTATAACAATAATTGTTGGTCATAAACATTACAAGGTAAAGAAAATAAAGAAGTGAAACCATGATGGAAAAAGAGCTACAGATTCAGGGGATCCCTCAATGTTAGTTAAGCTGTCATAAGTTTAAACAGTTTCAATAAGTACACATATGAGGGATAATTAGTTATAGGAGGATAGAGGAGAAATATCCCAGTGGATATTCATTTCTAAAGGTTGATCATTGACGAACTTGGTTTTCAATTAAGGTTGAGAGGAAGGTTCCTCCTAAACATCATATTCACTCTGCAGTCTAAATGAATTCTATTGGCAAAACTAATCAATTGATTGTAAATTGGCTTATAGTTTGGATATCTTTTGAATCACTTTGAAATATTTTTAAGTTTCCTTCTTGAAGTTAAAGATGGCATAAAGAAAAGATAACAAAGAAAATTACTGCATTTGAAGAGGAGATCCTTTGATTTTATTCATATTTGTGGGTCTCTTGGTTGATTTATAACTAAAAAGTAAATGAAACGTTCAATATTTTGTTTGAACTACATAAATTTCCTTTAAGGTTTAGGTTGTAGGCGGGGTTCTTTGAATAATGTTAGAAAGGATTTCCTTGTGAAAATTTTAGCATTGTCTCATTCAAATGAATGTTTCTTCTATAATGAAATTTAAATTATAGCTCAATGTGGAGTCCTTGAAGCTTGAGAAATCTCCATGGTTGCGTATTTCACTCATTTCACTAATTTCCTAAAATATGACCTTTATCTTTTCCTAAACTGTTGAAGTTTAGGATTAGATTAAGAGGTCTAAGGTTATTCCAATAGTCAAATAAGAAGCTAATGTTTTGACCATTACCAACTAACATCCTTGTGTCTTTTCTAATGATATTCCTCATCTGTAACAATTAATTGGTAGTTCATAAATTGTCAGCCTTAGCTTGGACAAACTGGAAGCGCTCTCCTTTGAGAAATTTTGTGTGCTTTCATTTGACCCAAAAATAATCCATTTTTTAGAATAAAATGTATTAAAACCATGGACTAAACTCGTAATAAATCTTTTAAATATTGAAAGAGTCTGTTTAAATTACACTGAACATCATTAGAACTCATGTAGGTATCTCTTATAGAAACCACAATTGAAGTGCCCCATTGCATTACACATAAATAGTGTTAGTTTATGCTCCATAGCCAATCGATTGGTTGTAGTTTAGTGACAAAATAATTATTAAAGTCATTCTTTATCTTTATGTATTAATTACATTTAATATTTTAATACTAAAGGTAAAATCTTTATAATAATTACTGTGTAACTGAAATTATAGTGAGATTATAATTATGATATTCAATTTAAAATTTTGTATTCTTAAATGTTACTAGTTATAGTTTCACCAAGGCTAGATATTAATGAAATGGTAAATCTAGCACATATTATGTTTCTTTATTATGAAGAAAGTAATTGATCTTATAAATTAAAGTATAGAGATACTTAAACAAATTTGTGGGGGCTTATTAGAGAATATGTCACTACACTGACCTAACTATGAGAATTCCAAATAAAATATTACTTATATGTTTGTGGATTTCATTATAATTGATCCTTATAATTCATTATAATTGATCCTTAGATTACTAAAGTATCTCATATGAGAATTATCGTATTTTGATGCTACTTATAAACTATTTTAGGATAATTCAGTTGGTAGTACTTGGATGGAGTATGAACCTCATGGAGATAGTTGATAATTGTGCATTAGTGTGTATTTTTCTATGTATTTGGTATGTATTTCTTGCATAATAAGTTATTATTTTTGTTTTTAAGACTTATTTTGTATGTTTTTGTTTAGTTTGATCTTCATGGTTGTTCTTTTATGTTTGATGTTAATTTAGGGTAAGAATTGATCATTTTGATGTAGGAATGGAGGGTGGTCACCTTTGTGATCAAGCTAGGGACCAAGAGAGGAGAAGAGAAGTGGATGAATTGTAAGACAAGAACTCACGATCGTGGGATTCATGTTAATTCCCATGATCGAGGGATCCTTAACCCGAAGAGACATGTGAGTTTCACTTATTCTTAGGTTCTTGTGACTATATAAGGGAAAAAATCCCTAGGGCCAAAAGGAGGTCGTGAGAACTTGCCTCCTTGAGCTAAAAAATAGAATTAGAGCTTAGAGAGAGGTAGAGAATCCAGATTTCCATTCCAAATTGGGTAAAGAGCACAGTAACTCCAGATTTTCTAGATTTGGGCAAAGAAGAGGAGAAGCTTGCTTCATCTAGTTCTTATTTCATTTTTTTTCTCTTTTAGCATCTTTATTATGGATTTTCTAGTATTGGGGATGTTAATGACATTATAAGTGTCTGAGTTATTTTTAGAGATTACTTTTGAACTACTTATTAGACTCCTACTTTGTTGATTTGAATGAATGATGTTTTTGATGAATGTTGAACTTATACCTTGCAATATATTAAGAAATTGAGTTAGGTAAATTGTATAGGTTGTACAATGAGAATTGGCACTCTATACACCTACATTCATCAAGTTAATTGATTAGTTAGAGAGAGATCTTGGCTAATTAGTTGATTACCCATAGGATAATTTCATAACTAGTTGAATTGGTTGACTGATTTTGTAGATTGAGAGATTGCTTAATCATTTCCATTTAATTTAGCTAAGGACAATTAATTACACCTTGAAAGATGGTAGTTAATACATTAGGAAATCTTAAGTGAGGCACAAATCAATTAACAAGGTAGGAGGGAGATAAGATAGGGAAAAAGTGATCTCTAATTGTTAAATCCTGAATTCCAAGTTTCTACACTTTTTCTTTATCATTTGTTTACTGTTAGTTATTTGATTTAGTTTAATTTTTTTAGTTTATATTAATTAAAATTGGTTCCTAAATGAAACAACTTGAATTAAGTAGCATCTAAACACATCTTTGAGGGATCAATATCTGTTCTTTACCACAAGTTACACCCTGTATACTGGCAGTTTTGAGTGTAAAATTAGTGAATTGGTTTTGCAATCAACAAGTTTTTGGCGCCATTACTAGGGATTGTTTGTTTAGTATATTGTTTAATTTGGGTAATTTTGATTTGAGAGTGTTTGATACTTTTCCTTATATATTTGCAGGTTCATGAACACAAGGAGCATGTGCAGGTCTACTGAATTTAATGACAAAGAATTATCAGATATCACAAAGCATGAACGAGAGTTAAGGAGAGTAAAGCGCCAAGAAAATCTTTAAATAAATATAGCGGAAGAAGGAGAACAAGGAGGGGCCGAGAGAACATTGATGGATTTTATGAGGCCCAGATTTAGTCTTAAGGAGTTGTAAGGCCTGCAGTCACAACAAACAAATTTGAAATCAAGCTGGCACTCCTGAACATACTCTAGAACAGTGTTCATTTATATGGGTTATCAACTGAAGATCCCAATGCCCATTTAGCAAACTTTTTAGAGATATGCGACACTTTTAGATTCTAAAGGATGTCTGGTGATGTTATGATGCTCAAATTATTTCCATTCACTTTGAGAGATTGAGCCAAGGTATGGTACAACTCACTTAGTGCATCTCATGTTACTACATGGGAGTAAATAGCCCAAGCCTTCATTGCCAAGTACTTCCTATTGACAAAGACTATGCGAATCATCAAGAAAATTACAAACTTTCGGCAACATAATGGGGAGTCATTATATGAATCTTGGGAGAGGTTCAAAGATCTGTAAAGAAGCTACCCACACCATGACCTTCCAAGGGCTTCTTACTACAGACATTATATAATGGTGTGAATCAGACTACAAGAGGGATAATAGGTGCAGCTGTTGTAGGGTCATTGATTAGGAAAACCATTGAGGTAGCTCATGATCTTTTGGAGGAGTTGGCAATTAATAGTTGCATGTGGTTGAACGAAAGGAGTAGGTAAGGCATAAAGGAACAAAAGGCATGATTCCAATTGATTATATCACAGCCTTACAAACTCAGATTATTGCCCTCACCAAGCAGTTGAACAATATGTAAGGAGATTCTTCATCTATAGCCAAAGCCATACAGGTCCATTGTGAATTATATGGGTAGGACAACCGTCACATAACAGAATGCTTCTTGTTAGGAGCTAGTAGCACAAAACAGGTAAATTATTTGGGCCAACCACATCGAGGTAATAATCCATATTCCAACACTTATAATCAGGAGTGGAAAATCCACCCAAAATTTTATTGGAGTACTAACAATGTAGGTGGCTAAGCAAAACCACAAGGACCGCTCAGATTTTAGCAAGATCATCTTGGGTCTTTAGACAACAAAATGGACAAGTTAATGGATGTATTGGGGTTTAAATTCTCAAGCCAAAAGAAAAGTTAAAGAAGGCAGGAAGAGAATCAGAAATGGATGTTCGCGAGCCAAGACACCAAATTTGACAAAATCTTAAAGAACTATGCTTCCTTCATCCACAACTTGGAGGTTCAAGTAGGTCAACTTGCTACCATTTTATCTTCTCGAAATGCAGGTAGCCTACCAAGCAACACTGAAGCTAACCCAAAGGAAAAACTCAAGGCCATCATACATTAGAGTGGCAAGCAACTAGAAGAGCCAAGTGTGCAAAAGGAGAGTCAAAAGAAGGAGAAAGGCAAGGAGATATAAGAAGAGAGGCCATATATACCACCACTACCCTACAAGCCTAAACTTCTATATCCACAAAGGGTGAGACAACATTAGGTAGACACTTAACTTTCCAAGTTTCTGAAGAAACTAAAGAAGCTTCAGATTAACTTATCATTGGTGGAAGCTTTGGAGTGCATGTCCAAGTATGCGAAGTTTCTTAAGGACATGCTCACACATAAACACACTTGGGAGGACAATCAGATGGTAACCTTGATGGAGAATTATAGTTAGATCATCTCAAACACAATGCCTTCAAAAATACAAGATCCATGGAGCTTTATTATTCCATGAGTTATTAGTGACTTTGAATTTTCTAAATATTTTTATGATTTAGGTGCAACTATTAACTTGATGCCTTTGTCTATTTTTAGGAAATTGGGATTAAAAGAGGTCAAGCCAACATCCATGATCATTCAGCTTGTAGATTAATCCATCAAAAGGCCATTTGGAGTTGTAGAAGTTGTGTTCATAAAAGTAAATAAATGTATCATTCCTATTGATTTTGTTATGTTAGACTTTGAAGTAGATAGACATTATCCATTGATTTTGGATAGGCCCTTTATGAATATTGGTAGGGCATTAGTTCATGTGTATAAAGGAAACTTATTTTGAGAATTGGTGATGAGCAGGTTGAATTTAACATTTCTAAATCCTTAAAGAAGTCAATGGATGGTACTGCATATATTGAGATTGATGTTGTGGATGAGTGTGTGAAGGAAGTTAAAGAGAAGTTGATGAAGTTATTGAAGTGCAAAAGGATGAGAGTATGAGAGAAGAGGAATTATGTAAGGAAGTTGAGCTAGAGAAGTTGGAGAGAATAGTTACACCCACACCACCTTCCATTATTAAGCCTCCTACTTTAGAGCTTAAACCTTTACCTACCCATCATTATCTCTAACCAATTAGATTATGAGCAAGAAGAGAAAGTGGTGGAGACCATTAAGAAGAGGATGAGAGCCATAGGGTGGCAAATTTATGATATTAGGGGGATTAGCCCTAATGTGGTGATGTATAGATTAACCTAGAAGAAGGATGTAAAATAGTGAGGGAGAAACAGAGAACGTTAAATCCAAACATGCAAGAGGTTGTGAAGAAAGAGGTAGTGCAGCTTTTGGATGCGGGGATTATTTACCCCATTTTAGATAGTGAATGGGTGAGTCCAGTGTAGTGTGTGCCTAAAAAGGGTGGCATGACAGTGATGGAGAATAAACATGGGGAAAAGATTTCCACTAGGACCATCACAAGGTGGCGAATGTGTATTGATTATAGGAAGCTCAATTTGGCTTCTAAAAAAGACCATTTCCCTTCACCTTTTGTGGACCAAATAATTAAGAGAATGGCTGGCCATTCTTTTTACAACTTTCTTGATGGATATTCATGGTACAATCAAGTGTTTATATACCCAAAAGATTAAGAGAAGACCACTTTCATTTGTCCTTATGGGCTTTCGCTTATAAAAGGATGCCTTTTAGTTTATGCAATGCACCTGCCACATTTTAAAGATGCATGATGACCATATTTGCAGGCATAAATGAGAACTTCATTGAGTTATTTATGGATGACTTTTCTTTCTTTAGAGATTCTTTTGATCATTGGTTATTTAATTTATATAGAGTGCTTCAAAGATGTGAGGAGTCTTATCTAGTCTTGAACTAGGAGAAGTGTCATTTCATAGTCCAAGAGGGAATTGTATTGGACCACAAGATATCATGTAAGGGGATTGAAGTGGATCGAGTTAAGACCAAAGTGATTGAAAATTTACCACCTCCCACCAACATCAAGGGCATCCGAGCCTTCCTTGGTCATGTAGAGTTCTAAAGACAGTTCATTAAGGCTTTCTCTCTTATCGCTAGACCCTTGACTCATTTATTAGTTGAAGATGTGCCTTTTGTGTTTGATGAAGCTTGTTTGGATGTTTTTAATAGGTTGAAGAAGGCACTAACAATAACACCCATTTTGACATCGTTGGATTGGTCTCTTCCCTTCGAGATTATGTGTGATGCAAGCAATCATGCCATTGTCTGTGTCCTAGCCAACAAAAGGAAAAGAGACTGCACGCCATTTACTATGCAAGCAAGACCTTGACGGGAGCATAACTAAATTATACAACTACAAAAAAAAGAGTTGTTTGCAGTGGTATTTATATGTGAGAAATTTTGTTCTTATCTTTTAGGCTCACAAGTTATTGTTTTTAAAGAACATGGGGCGTTACGTTATCTTTTTTCCAAGAAGGATACCAAGGCCAAGCTCGTTTAGTGGGTGCTTCTGCTCTAAGAATTCAACATTGAGATTAAAGATAAGAAGGGAGTAAAAAATGTTGTAGCAGACCACCTATCGCGACTTGAAGGGGCACTATAAAGAAGAAGAGAAAATCAAGGAGAGCTTTCCTAATAAGGCTTTAATGATGGTAGAAAAACCTTTTTGTTTTTGGTTTGCAGATATTGTGAACTACCTCTAAGGTGGTATTCTTCCTTCTTATCTCTAATATCAACAAAGGAAGTGTTTCTTATTCTAGTGTTTTTGATATATTTAGGATGAACCTATATTATATAAAATTTATATTGATAATGTGATTTGTAGATGTGTCCTTAAAAATGAAAAGCCCGACTTTTTGACTCAATGTCATAGTTCAGTGTATGTAGGACGCTATGGAGCGAACAAGGTGGCAGCTCGTATTTTGTGATGCGGGTATTAGCCAAGTTTGTTCAAGGATGCCCAAAACTTTGTGCTATAGTGTGATAGATGCCAGAGAGTGGGCACCATATCAAAGTGGGATGAGATGCCACTTTCAAACATTATGGAAGTGGAAATATTTGATGTCTGGGGCTTGGATTTTATAGGACCATTCCCATCCTCCCTAGGTAACACATACATACTAGTTATAGTTGATTATCTTTTGAAGTGGGTTGAAGTTGTAGCTGCTCCAACCAATGATGGCAAGGTGATGCAAAGATTTATCAAGAAGATTTTCACTATATTTGGAGTGCCTAGAGTGATAATCAATGAAGGAGGGAGTCATTTTTGCAACAAACCCTTTAAAGCTCTATTGAAAAGATATAATGTGCATCATTGAGTGGTGACTCCTTACCATCCATAAATGAGTGGCCAAGTGGAAGTGGTGAATAGAGAATTGAAGAAGATTTTGGAGAAGGTAGTCAGCACTTTAAGGAAAGATTAGGCTTTGAAGTTAGATGATACACTTTGGACATATAGGACAACCTTCAAGACACCCATAGATACTACTCCATATAAACTTGTGTATGGAAAGGATTGTCATTTACCATTGGAGTAAGAACATAGATCCCATTGGGCAATTCAAAAGTTGAATATGGATTGGAAGCTTGCGGATGAGAAAATATTGTTACAACTTGATAAATTGGAAGAGTTAAGATTTTAAGCTTATGAAAATGCTAAGTTGTACAAAGAAAGATCGAAAAAGTCGCATGATGCTCACTTTAAAAAGGAGTTTAATAGTGGGGACTTGGTGATTTTATTCAATTCATGACTTTGGTTATTTCCCAGAAAGCTCAAGTCAAGATGGAGTGGACCCTTTAAGATCCTTCAAGTGTTTCCACATGGAGCTTTGGAGTTGGAAAATGATAAGGGTGAAGCATTCAAGGTCAATGGGCATAAATGCAAGCCATACTATTGAGGGACATACTACAAGAAAGGGAAGTCATCTCTTTCCTTTCTTCCACTCTTTTATAAATGCAAATGGAATGGTCAAGCTAATGACCTTAACTTAGCATGTTTACCTTTCTTTTACTTGTCTTTGTTACTTCTTTGTTTGGTTTTGATTATGTTTAGTTTGAGTTTGCTATGATTTCTTGGTGTTTACTTGGGTTTTATTTGAGTTTTAACTTATTTTCTCTTCAAATTTCTTGTTGGATGGGTGATTTAATATGTTTAAAGGTTGCTTAAATGTTGGGAACGTATGCTAAGCTTGGAAGAGGGCTAAAAAGTTGGAAAATCAAGATTGGGTGTCTATATAGTGCACACAATCGTGGGAATGGGTTTCATTTTCCCACGAACGTGGGAAGGCTCTTCAGAAAGTTTCTAGAGCCTTAACCCATGATCATAGGAATGGGTTTGTTTCACACGAACATAGGAAGGGTCTTCAGAAAGTTTCTAGAGCCTTAACCCATGATCATAGGAATGGGTTTGTTTCACACAAACATAGGAAGGGTCTTCAGAAAGTTTCTAGAGCCTTAACCCATGATTGTGGGAAACACAGGGATTCCCACAATCATAGGATCCCCAGCTGAAGGATTTTTAAAAATCCCTCCTTTTTTCTTTCTTCATCTTCTCACATTCTCTCACTCTAAAACTAACACCTACTTACCCAAAACTCACAAATCCTTCATCTTTCCCCCAAATTTTGGTATTTTCTCTAGTTTTTCCATCATTATTCGCTCCCTTAATACTTGCTTCACATTACGCACTCAAAAATCCAAGGATTTGGTAAGTTTTTCTCTCTTTCTCTCTCAAAAACATGTTAACCTCTCTCTTAACTCTTTTTGCAGATTTTTCTCCTTAAATGACTCCAAAGAAGCTTATACCTTGTACTGACCAACTATGCCTCCAAGTCTCCAGAGAAGGTAAACGTGAGATGGTGGCCACTTTTTGCACCCCATTCCCTATTTTTTTCAAAAGAAGAAGGTATGAGATTTTGGGACTTTAAGGATAGAGGGTTATTGCCTCGTAGGTACTTTGATTTTGACCTGTTAAAAACTCTAAAACTAAGGTGTAACATTGAAAGATTGGTTGGCGTCATTTAATTCATTGTGATGTATTGATATACCCTATGATGACTATAGAATATTTTACCACTGTGCACTACAATACTAAAATGGACACATTCTTGTTGGGACCCGATCTGAAAATCGGACCCCAACTAAAAAAGCGTATCACGAAAACGAAAACGAAGTGCATAAACAAAATCGAAAGCAGAATCGGATACTCGAAATCATAAATCGAAAGAAGCAAACGAAAGAAACCGAAGCAGAAACATAAATCGAAACTCGAAAGAACGGATCATAAACGAAAACGAGCCGAAAGTAAACGAAATCAAAACGGAACAAACAAAGGCGGAACAAAAACTGAATCCGACATCCAAAAACATACACTTATCTTGTTGGAAACCTAGACTAAACCTATCTGAAAATCGGTATAAATTTTTTTCTTTCTTTCTTTTCTTTCTTATTCATTCATTTCATCTTTATATCGATTGCATATCCCATACTAAGCAACTCACCTTTTTTTTCCATTTGGAATTTATCAATTCCATAACCTTAACAAAAACTCAAATCATAAAATCATCTTATCCAATCATACA
>JANVCQ010066352.1:0-10161 GCA_025531925.1 Erythroxylum plowmanianum
AACATGGTATGTGTGTGATGTTTAAGGAAAAAGAAAATAAGATATATGTTTTGTTTAAAAGATGAGAAATGATGAATGTGAAGAATAAAATGAATTGAGGTTATAGAATTGTTAAATTCCATTTAGAAATTGGTATTGTTTTGGTGATGAAAGAAAAAAAAATTTATATCGTTTCGGATAGGGATAAACCAAAAGTGTCTCATGGGTTTCCAACGTACGGTTTTTTAAGGTCCGCGTATCGGATGTCGGAAATTTGTTTCAGTTCGATTGAACAGTTTGTTTGTTTTGATTTCCGAGCCTTTCGATTTTCTATGGCTCATTAAGAATTTTTTTTTTTTTAGTTCCGCACGCGCTTCCGATTCCTTTCGCTTTGGGATCTGATTTGATTTCGTTTGTTTTTGGCCCACTTTCGTTTAGGATCTGTCCTTTTGTTTCGCTTTCTGTTTTCGTTTAGGATTCCATATTTCGTGGTTGGGTTCCGGTTTCAAAATCGAGTCCCAACATAAATTCACGTATTCAACTATGTAAAATGACCAGCTTCTAGTTTTTCTTAGGGTAAAAGAAACAATTAGCTGTGGAGAAGTGGTGTGGGATAAGGAAAAACAAAGTAATATCTCAGGATATTTGATGAAAAACTCTGTGTATTGGGAGAAAAGTTGAAGAAGGTTACTACAAAGAAGGAAACTTAGGAAAATTGTTTGAAGTACATCTTTCAAATGATGTAGTCTTTTAACTCTCAGAGCACAGCAACTTACTTCTCTAACAAATTATAAAAAGCAACTTAACACTTGTCACTTTCCTAATGTCTAAGCTCTAACCAAGTTCCTTTTGAACTAATTCCTTTAATTCTCATCTTTACAATCCAATTATCTCCAATATCCTTTTGATTCCTTTTCCTATTTTCCATAATAACCTATAATTTCTGAAAATTATTCCTAAATTTACCAAAATTCACAAATACAACAATTCCACTAATCAATAATATTTCCAATAAAAATAAATCTCAAAAATAACACAACTCGATCCAATTATACCCATAATTATCTATGAATGCATGTATAATTATTTTCATTTGCAAAATTTTACTATTCATGTGTATGTGTATGACATTTTATGCATGAGCATGAAAAATGCATTTCCAGTCACTCATATTTACTATTCTAGCCTCCCCGCAGGTAATGGGATGTTACAAAAACTATAAGTTTTCTCAGATTCATAGTGAGGGCTTTGGATAAAATATTAGGACTTAGAATGCATATGATTAGAGTCCTTATTTATATGCATTTATGTACATTTTAATGCTCTCTCTCATTCTTTTAGGTTATTGAATAGTCATGATGTCTTCGTCTAGTGTGAACTTACGCTCTCTACTAGACTCGAACAAACTTACAGGACCAAACTTCTTAGATTGGCTACAAAATTTGAGAATTGTTCATAAATCTAAGAAACTAGGATATGTCCTAGATGAGCCACTTCCTTATCCCGCTACTGTCGATGCCTCTAATAAGGATCAGAAAGCTTACAAGAAGCTACTGGATGATAGTGAGTTGGTTAGATTTATGTCACTAGAATTGCAAAAGCAGCATGAGGCTATGGATGCTCATACCATAGTCTACCATCTAAGGGAACTATTTGATGAGCAAGCTCGGTCTGAAAGGTTTGAGACCTTAAGGTTGCTATTTCACTCTAAGATGGTTAAGGGATAGTCTCCAATGCAGTATGCACTAAAGATGAATAGATACATTGAAAGGTTAGCCAGTTTGGGTTTGATAATGGATCATGAATTAAGTATAGCCTTAATTCTGACTGGTTTGACTGATAGTTATTCATAGTTTGTGCTTAACTATTAGATGAACCAAATATCCACTTTGATACCTAAGTTGCTTAATCTACTCAAAACAGCTGAGGAAACTGTCAAGAAGGACAGTAAGGCTATGATGCTGCTGGACTCTGTTTCTGTTTCTTGCAAGAGGTTGCTGGACTCTGCTTTTGTTTCTTGCAAGAGGCACTAAAAGTTGAAGCAAAAGAAGTCTAAAAAGCCAATGGGAGGTGTAGCCAAGAAGAAGGTAAAAGAGAATACACCAAAGGGAATATGCTTCCATTGCAACAACGAAGGGCATTGTAAGAGGAACTGTAGAGCCTATTTGGAGTCACCATAGCAGATAAAGGAATTAGATGTTCCACCGTTTACTTCAGGTATTTTATTTATCATTGAGGATAATACTATTTCTGACCATAATATTTAGGTATTAGATACCAAATGTGGCTCACACATATATGTTGATATGTAGAGCCTCAAGGATAATAGACCGCTTAAGAAGGGAGAGAGGGACCTACATGTAGGAAATGGAGCAAGAGTTTTTGCATTAACCGTAGGAACCTATGTTTTGTGTCTTCCTAATGGGGTAGAGTTAATTTTGGTTAATTACTATTACGTACTGGTTGTGACAAAGAGCATTGTATCTATTTCATGTCTTAATAAAACAGGATTTCATTCAACTTTTTCAAGCAATGGTTTTTCAATTATGTTGAATGAAATGATGTATGGTACTGCTACATTGTGCAATGGTATTTACATATTAGATATATACAATCCAATTTTAAATATCAATGGCACCAAAAGATAAAACAGAATAACTTAAAATCATCTTACTTATGGCATAGTTGACTTGGACATATAAGTGAGAGATGTACATATAAGTGAGAGATGTATGTCTAAGCTATATAGGAGTGGTAGCTTAAGGTTATTTGATTATGAATCATATGAGACAAGTGAATATTGCTTGTTAGGCGAGATGGATAAATTACCTTTTAAAGGAAAATATGAACGAGCAAATGGGTTATTAGACCTAATACATTCTAATGTATGTGGTCTGATGTCCATTTATGTCAGACGTGGTTTTATGTACTTCATTACCTTTATCGATGATTATTCACGATATGAGTATGTGTATCTAATAAGATACAAGTCTAAAGCATTTGAAATGTTGAAACAATTTAGACATGAAGTAGAGAAACAACTCTGTAAAAGTGTCAAGACACTTTAATCAGATCGAGGTGGTGAATACTTGAATGAGGAGTTTCTAAGTTATCTCAAGGATAATGGAATTGTATCCCAGTGGAATTCACCTTACACATTGCAATATAATGGTGTGTATGAAAGGAGAAACTGAACCTTATTGAACATGGTAAGGTCAATAATGGGCTTAGCAGATCTACCAAAATCATTTTGGGGTTATGCACTCGAGACTACTATTTATATGATAAATAGAGTCCCTTTAAAAGTAGTTGATGTTACTCCATATAAGCAATGGACTAACAAAAAACCTTATCTTTCTCATATAAAAGTTTGAGGTTGCCCAACTTACGTTAAGCGAATTTAATTAGACAAACTTGAAGCAAAATATGATAAATGTCTATTTGTAGGATATCCTAAGGAAACAATTGGATATAAGTTCTACAATGCTTTAGATCAAAAGGTATTTGTCTCAAAGCACGATATCTTTTTAGAGAAAAAGTTTCTTTTAAGAGAAGATAGTAGAACAAAGTTGAACTTGATGAAGTTCATGATGCTTAAAGAGACACAGACCAACTGCCTAAACTTGATATTGTTATTCATAAAGATGAGACAACCTTCTTACACATAAAATGTTAGTAGTTCAAGTAGGATACATAATGTTCCAGAGAGATATGAGATTTCTCGTAAGTGAACATAATGACGTGTTGCTCATAGAGTACGATTAGTCTACAACCTATGAAGAGGCTCTAAATAGTTCATAATTTGAAAAATTTTAAGTCATGAAGTCTGAAATGGATTCCATCTTTGAAAACCAAGTATGGACTTTTGTTGCCCCACCTAAAGGGCTAAAACCCATAGGTTGGAAGTGGATTTTAAAGAAGAAAATTGATATGGATGGTAATGTGATTAACTATAAAGTGAGGCTAGTTGCTAAAGGTTATCGTCAAAGATAAGGAGTTGACTATAATGAGACATTTAGCCCCATGGCCATGCTTAAATCCATTAGAATACTCCTAGCCATTGTTGCTCATTATGATTATAAGATATGGCAAATGGATATGAAGACGGCTTTCTTGAATGGAAACCTAGCTGAGGACACTGATGGACTTTATAAGGCTAGGATTTAGTCCTCAAGGAGTTGCGAGGCTAGTGATTCAATCTAACAATTTTGACAACAAGCCAGCGGTCCTTAACATTCTTTAGAGTAGTGTGCAATTATATGGGTTGTCCAATGACACTTTTTGGTTTAATGGGATGTCTGTTGATGTCGTGAGGTTGTAACTATTTTCTTTCACTTTGAGAGATCGAGTGAAGGCATGGTACAATTCACTCAGCTCAGGGAAGATTAATACTTAGGAATAGCTAGCCTAGGCATTTCTCGCTAAATACTTCCCATTAACCAAGGCAACAAGGATCATTAAGGAAATCATAAATTTTCATCAAAGCGATGGGGAGTCTTTATATGAAGCTTGGCATAGGTTTAAAGAACTACAAAGAAGTTGTCCCCACCAAAACCTTCTAAGGGAATTCCCCATGCAAACATTATACAATTGTGTAAATCAGATCATAAGAGGGACCATAGAAGCAGTTGCTGGAGGATCTTTGATAAGGAAAGCTATCGATGCAATGCATGACCTTTTGGAAGAATTGGTGAGCAACAATTATATGTGGTCAAGCGAGAGGAGTAGACAAGGGCAGAAGGAGCAAAAAGGTATGATCCTAATTGACTCTATTACCACTTTGTAGGCACAAATCACAACCCTCACCAAGCAGTTGAGCAACATGCAAGGAGCATCTTCATCTACAACTAAAGCTATATAATCACAATGTGAGTTATGCAGGTAGGATAACCATTGTACAATAGAATGATTTTTGTTGCAAGCTAGTAGCACTGAACAGGTAAGTTACTTGGGCCAACAACAGCGAGATAACATTCTATACTCAAATACTTATAATATGGGGTGGAAAAACCACCCAAATTTTTCTTGGAGTACTAACAATGTAGGTGGTCAAACATGACTACAAAGACCTCCAGGATTTTTGTAAGATAGACTTGGATCTTTAGAGAACAAAATGAACAAGTTGATGGATGTTTTGGGGTCTAAACTAGAAAATCAAGAAGAGAACTAAAAGAGGATGTTTTCGACCTAAGAGGAAAGTCAAAAAGGGATGGGGGCAAAGTTTGATCAGATTATAAAGAACCATGCCTCATCCATCCACAACTTGGAGGTACGAGTAGGTCAACTTGCTAATGTTATGTCTTTTAGAAATGTAGGTAGCTTACCAAGCAATATTGAGGCCAACCCAAGGGAATAATTCAAGGCCATCACACTTTGAAGTGGCAAGCAGATGGAGGAACTAGGTGTGAAAAAGGATTGCCAAGAAAAAGGAAAAGGCAAGGAGATTCAAGAAGAGAAAGAAGAAGAGAGGCCTTATGTACGACCACCCTACAAGCCTAAAATTCTATATCCACAAAGGGTGAGACAACATCAGGTGGACATTCATTTTTCCAAGTTTTTAGAGAAACTGAATAAGCTTCAGATTAACCTGTCATTGGTGGAATCTTCGGAGTGCACCAAGTATGTGAAGTTTCTGAAGGACATATTGACACACAAACATACTTGGGAGGACAATCAAAAAGTCACTTTGACAGAGAATTGTAGTTTGATTATCTCAAGCACAATTCCTTCAAAACTACAAGATCCATGGAGTTTTATGATTCCATGTGATGTTGGTGACTTTGAATTTTCTAAATGCTTATGTGATTTAGGTGCAAGCGTTAAATTGATGCCTTTATCTATTTTCAGGAAATTGGGACTAGGAGAGGTCAAGGCAACATCTATGCTGATTCAACTTGCTGATCAATCCATTAAGAGACCATATGGAGTTGTAGAAGATGTGTTGGTAAAAGTAGACACATTTATTATTCTTGTTGATTTTGTGGTGTTGGATTTTGAAGCTGATAAAAATTGTCCATTAATTTTGGGTAGGCCCTTTATGAATACTGGTAGGGCATTAGTTGATGTGCATAAGGGAAAACTTGTTTTGAGGATTGGTGATGAGCAGGTGAGGTTAATATGTCTAAATCTTTGAACAACCGATGGATGATAATGTATGTATAAAGATTGATGTTGTGGATGAATTTGTGAAGGAGGTTGAAAAGGAAGTTAATGAAGTTACTGAAATACAAAACGATGAGAGTGTGAGAGAAGAGGATTTATGTGAGGAAGTTGAGTTAGAGAAGTTAGAGAGAACAGATACACCTATACCACCTTCCATTATTAAGTCCCCCACTTTAGAGCTTAAACCCTTACTTTCTTATTTGAGATACACCTTTTTAGGTAAAAACCATACCCTACCCATCATTATCTCGAACCAATTAGATATTGAGCAAGAAGAGAAAGTGGTGGAGACCATTAGGAAAAGGATGAGAACTATGGGGTGGCAAATTTTTATTATTGGAGGGATTAGCTCCAATGTGGTGATACATAGGGTTAACCTAGAAGAAGGGTGTAAAACTGTGAGAGAGCAACAGAGAAGGTTAAATCCAAACATGCAAGAGGTTATGAAGAAAGAGGTAATAAAGTTATTGGATGCAGGGATTATTTATCCTATTTCAGATAGTGAGTGGGTAAGTCTAGTATAGTGTGTGCCTAAGAAGGGGGGCATGACAGTGATAGAAAATAAAAAAGGTGAAAAGATTTCTACTAAAACCATCACAGGTTGGAGAGTATGTATTGATTACAGGAAGCTTAATTTGGCTACCAAGAAAGATCACTTCCCTTTACCTTTTATAGAACAAATGATTGAGAGGGTGGTTGGCCATGTATGTTACTGTTTTCTTGATGGATATTCAAGGTAAAATCAATACCCACAAAATCAAGAGAAGACCGCTTTCACTTGCCCTTATGGGAGTTTTGCTTATCGGAGGATGTCATTCGGTTTATATAATGCACTTGCCATATTTCAAAGATGCATGATGGCCATATTAAGGGATTGAATGAGAACTTCATAGAGGTATTTATGGATGATTTCTCTATCTTTGGAAATTATTTTGATCATTGCTTATTGAATTTAGACAAAGTGCTTCAAAGATGTGAGGAGTCTCATCTAGTCTTGAACTGGGAAAAGTGTCACTTCATGGTCTAAAAGGGAATTGTATTAGGCTATAAGATCTCGTGCAAAGGGATTGAAATGGATCAAGTTAAAACTAAAGTAATTGAAAAGCTACCACCTCCCACCATCATCAAGGGCATCCTAGCCTTCCTTGGTCATGCAAGGTTTTACAGAAGATTCATCAAGGATTTTTCTCTTATCACTAGACCCTTAACTCATTTATTAGTTAAAGATGTGCCTTTTGCTTGTGATGATGTTTGTTTGGATGCTTTTAACAAGTTAAAAAGGGCACTTATATCAACACCCATTTTGACATCGTCAGATTGGTCTCTTCCTTTCGAGATTATGTATGATGCAAGTGATCATGCCATTGGTTGTGTCTTTAGTCAGCAGAAGGAAAGAAGGTTACACGCCATCTATTACGCAAGCAAGACGTTGGCAAGAGCACAACTGAATTACACAACCACAAAAAAATGAGTTGCTTGCTATGGTATTTGCATGTGAGAAATTTTGTTCTTATTTCTTAGGCTTACATGTTAGTGTTTTTATAGATCATGCAGCATTATCTTGTTACAAAGAAGGATGCCAAGGCTAGGCTTATCCGGTGGGTACTTTTACTCTAAGAATTCAACATTGAGATTAAAGACAAGAAGGGAGCAGAAAAAGTTGTAGCTGACCACCTCTTGAGACTCGAAGGAGGCCACCATAAATAAGAAGAGGAAATTGAGGAGTGCATGAGGCTTTAATGATGGTAGATAATCCTTTTTGTCCTTGGTTTCTAGATATTGCAAACTACCTCTTAGGTAGTATCTTCCTTTCGATCTTTCTTATCAACAGAGGAAACAATTTATATTTCAATATTCTTGTTATATTTGGGATGAATATGTACTTTATAAGATATGTGATGATAGTGTGATTCGCAGGTGTATCCTCGAAGATGAAATGCTTGAAATTTTGATGCAATGTCATAGTTCACTTTATGCAGGGCATTATAGAGCTAATAGGACTACAACTCGGATCTTAGAATGTGATTCTATTGGCCAACCTTATGCAATGATGCTCAAGATTTTATGTTAAAGTATGATAGGTTTCAAAATGTGGGTAACATATCGAAGAAGGATGAGATGCCACTTTCAAACATCATGGAGGTGGAGATATTCGATGTGTGGGGATTGGAATTTATGGGACCATTCCCATCATCTTCAAGTAACACTTACATATTAGTTGGAGTTGACTATGTTTCTAGGTGGGTTAAGGTTATAGCTACTCCAAATAATGACGAAAAGGTGGTTCAAAAGTTCATCAAGCAGATCTTTATGAGATTTGGGGTGCCTAAAGCGATTATAAGTGATGCAGGGAGCCATTTTTTACAACAAATCGTTTGAGGCTCTTTTGAAAAGATACAATGTTCATCATAGAGTGGTGACTCCTTACTACCCCCAAGCCAGTGGTCAAGTGGCGGTGGTAAATAGAGAGCTGAAAAAGATTTTGGAGAAGGTAGTAAACACATTGAGAAAGGATTAGGCGTTAAAGCTAGATGACACCCTATGGGCTTACAAGACAACTTTCAAGACACCCATAGGAACTACTCCATACAAGCTTATGTATGGCAAGGCATGGCATTTACCTTTGGAGTTGGAGCATTGGCCTATTGGGCCGTTAAGAAGTTGAACATTGATGGAAAATGATAAGGGTAAAGCATTCAAGTGTTTCCTTATAGAGCTTTAGAGTTGGAAAATGGAAAGGGTAAAGCATTCAAGGTCAATGGGCATAGATGCAAGCCATACTATAGAGGGATATACTCATAAGAAAGGGAAGTCATCTCTTTCCTTTCCTCTACTCCTTTATGAACACATGAGAAATGGTCAAGCTAATGACCTCAACTTAGCATGTTTACCTTTCTTTTGCTTATTTTTGCTTACTTGTGTGTTTGATTTGTTTGGTTTTGATTACGTTTGGTTTGAATTTTGTTTGAATTTTAACTTGTTTTCTTTCCAAATTTCTCATTGGTTAGTTGATTTTGATGTGTTGGTAGGTTGATTGAATGTTAGGAATGCGTGCTAAACTTAAAAGGGGTTAAGAAGTTGGAAAAGTTGTACAATCCATGATCGTGAGAATTGGGTTGATTCCCACGAGCGTGGGAAGGCTTTCCAGAAACTTTCTGGAGCCTTAACCCACGATCCATTTTCCATGAGCGTGGGAAGGCTCTCTAGAAAATTTCTGGAGCCTTAACCCACAATCGTGGAAATCATAGGGATTCCCACGATCATGGAATCCTTCAACAAAAACTTAAAAAAAAAACCTCTTTACATCTTCTTTATCCACTTTCCCTCACTTTCTCTCTTTACAACCAACTCTCTCACTAACCCTAGCTTCAAAAATCTCTCATTTTTCTCCTAAACTTTGGTATTTTCTTCATCTTTTATATCATTAATCACTTCTTTTACACTTATTTCACACTACACCATTAAGAATACAAGGGTTTGGTGAGTTCTTATTTCATTCTCTCTCTCTAAAGCATAGTCACTCTCTCTTTTGCCTATTTTTGCAGATTTTCTTCTTCAATGGCTCCAAAGAAACTTGTCGCTCGGAAACCCATCAACCAATTATGCCAATAAGTTTCCAGTGAAGGTAAAATTGATATAGTGAAAATTTTTTGTGCCTATTCCTAATTTTTTTAGACGATGAAGGTATGTGATTTTGGGGCTTTAAAGATAGAGAATTATTGCCTCCCCAATACATTGATTTTGAATTGTTAGAAACTTTAGGTTTGAGGTGTAATATTGAACGATTAGCTGCAAATATTGGTTAGGTCGGTTAATTTGTTGTGATGTACTGATATACTCCATAACTATTGTTGAATTTTTTAACTCTGTGCGTTATAATCCTAAAATGGATACATTTTGATTTAGAATAGGTGGTCACGTTGTTAGGTCAAAAGAACTTCACGTTTATTAATTTTGGTGATAATCAAATAATAATAATGTTTGAAATAAATGAACTATTTTGATAAGTGTGTTAAGTGT
>JANVCQ010066370.1:0-10160 GCA_025531925.1 Erythroxylum plowmanianum
CCGATCGAAGACGAAGGAGGAGGAGAACACGTCGACGGTCAGGAGGACGGCGAGGAGACGGCGGCGAGACGAGATCCGAGGAGGGAGAGCAGCAGCGAGGAGAAGAAGGAGAACCGAAGAAGAGAGAAGATTCCAGAGAACATCCGGGGGGGGGGGTTAGACAAAATTTTTTTTCTTCAAATTAGTCCCTCAAAAATTTAAATTTTACGGAATGGTCCTAAAAAATTCCGGTATTGGCGGTACTGGCCGGTACCTATCGGAATCGGCCGGTACCGAGTGGAATTTATACCCGGTACCACAGAGGCCGTTCCAATACCATTTTTCGGTCGGTACGGAACGTTCCGGCCGGAACGGTACGAAATTATAAACACTGATAATATGAGACTCATCATACATGTAATGTGTATATACTTTATTGCTTTCATTGATGTACTATTAAAACAAAATATGATCATAAAGCATATTAAATATGAATGGCCATGATAAACATTTTCAAATTATAATGTAAGCATAAGGGAATGAATTTATATCTTGTGAATTGTTGCTTTTATTATGACTCTAAAATGTAATTATAATGTTCTGATGATTAGTTTTAACCTGCCAAGTTTTAGCTGTAGGTAAATAGGCATACCTAGAAAGGTCTGCAAGTGCTTCTATCCTGAGACATTACGATGTCTTATGTTTTAGAGACTTAAGTCTCTTTTGTTTTAGAGGCTATTGCCTCCTATGGAGATACCAATCATAGGTATCTTATGTTATATTCCCGTTACCCATGTTTTAAGAAATTAGCAGGCAATTCTGTATATGTTCTAATATTTGTTATGTTCTGATGCAAACTTATATTTGGAATAATCTCCGGATATCATGTTCAAATATTGTTATGTGATGCTTCATGATTTTTATTTTATAATGTATTTTCCATCAACCTATTGTCATGAATCATTTACATGTGATTGTTAGGTGACTATTGTGAGTAATTGCTATCTTACATCATTATTCCCCACTAAGCTATATGCTTAGCACGATGTTTTTCCTCCTTGTAGGTTATGATAAATAGGGTTAAGGTTGGGACAACCACAATGGTCAAAGAAGGACGTGTAACTTTTTGGAAGATCTGACATCTAAACAATATGTTGAATTTATAAATACTAAGAAAGAATTTTGTAGTATATATGAATGGCCTGTACTAACCATAACTTATGATGAGACTTTTTTTATGTATGGATGTTATATGTGTAATTTGTGACTTGTGCAAACCATAATGAAATAGAGATGTGATATATGTTTGCCTTATCTCTGGAAGATATTGAATTATTTATATTTATTTTGGGTGCATCTGTATATCCTCCTAGGAGGTATTAGTGTGTCACTCACATAATCATTCTCAACGAGATTCATATCCAAATCCACCAAACCTAAGGCCATCATTATGTTAAGTCTCAAAGTTATGTCCAATTAATGTCTCAATTGAATATATTTGATTGTTCACAACTGTTTGATTCGTTTGATTAATGAAAAAGTCACCTCTTATAAGAGACCAAACAAAACTCAAAATCTATTTTATAAATTCCCTTTGGCGTAATAAATAATACAAACAAAATTCTTAATAGATTACAATTTAGGTATAAAACAATTCATAAATCAAGATTGTAACTCTTACTAGTCATTATACTATCTCAATGAACTCATACTTTTTTTTTTCTCTTTTGGCAAGTAACAATACATAAAAATATGCAAAAATAAAATTAAAACTGCCTTTATCCAATTAACCAAATGGTTTATTAAACTTCTTCCCAAAAGTTATTGATAATTATTACCCTCGATAGCTTAAGATTTGGTCAACTAGTAGGGCAACATCCAAAAAATTAGAAAATGCAAAATCAATTAAAAAAAGTGTCAAAAAATGATAATACACTTTGAAAACATATAAAACATAATATTTAAGCACAACTAAGCTACAAAATTGATTAACAACCAACTTTGGTGAAATTATTAACCAATCTTATGACTTATTCATAAGAAACGACATGATTTAATAAAAATAAGTCACAAAATTGATTAGCAATTCACTTTAGTGAAGTTATCAACCAACTTCATAACTTAATTATAAGAAAAAATAAACAATTTTAAAGTTTTGTGTAAATTGAATTTGAATTTTCTTTAAAACCCTAAAGTCTTCAATGAAAACTTGAAAGTTTAACCTATTAAAAAAATCAAGGACTATAAAACCTATTGAAATATGGCTCTAATACCATATATAGGAAATAAATTAAACTAAAGTAATTATAGGATATTTCAATACATTTTATACGACTCTAACACCATAAATAGGAAATATATTAAACTAAAACAATTTTAAGATCTTTCAACAACATTGTATACATCTCAGTAATTAATATATGAATAATAAAATGATTTTAAGAATACTTGGATTAGAAGACATTTTTTATTTTTGAGCTTTGTATAATCACCTTTATGCAATACGTGCAAAATGGAGAAAATGATCAATACTCTTCTCTTACTTCTTCCCCTAGCATAATGACCAATACTCTTCTATTACTTCTTCCCCTACCTTAAGTAAGGTTATATGTGATGTAAACATATCCCCTTATAAGTCACTTACATATAGGATTATGAGACAAGAAAAAAGATTTAGGCTAATTAGTCAAAAATTTGGGCCTTATCATCATTGTTCCTTAATAGCCCTGTAGAGTAATTATACAACACCTAATAAACTTGTAAAGAAGACCAAGTGCATAAATGGATCACAAATATAACCAAAGACTTACAAGTATCTATTTAACCCAATTGTAAAATAAAAGACTAATTAATTATGCTTCAGTTAAAAAAATTATAGCAAATTCATTCTAAATTTGATTCGGTTCATAAAGAAATTGTAAAAAAAATTCTTAATTCACAAAGGACATACGCATATGTGAGGAGTCTCAACAAAGACATATAATGGGAGCTCTAGCCTAATTTTTAAACTATGATGGCCAATTAAAATCGAAAAGTATCATCATTTACTTAAATGATGAATTATAATAATAAATTAATTCAATATTTTATATGTAGTTATCATGGTAAATTATGTCATTTGAAAATTTGTGATGTTATGACACCATTGAGTAACCCAAATAGTGATGACATAACAACTAAAGTCTAGTTAAATGTTGAAGAAAAATCACATCTTATAGCAAATGTTCTTCACTTAGCCTTTTGTTAGTAAGACAAATGCATTCCTTGCAACTCTCAAAACTAGTACTTCTAAATTATTTTTACAGCTGTATCGGACCATATGGTTTAAGACTTTGAACAGTTATGTTTCGTTCATCTTTCTTTATAGTTAATTGTGGAAACTTTTTGTTATTATTGGAGAAGGATTATTTAATCATATTTTTAATGAAAACCCACACGAAATACACTTTTAGTAACATCCTAAAGTGTAACTTGTTGATTGGCCAAATTATCTTTACGTTTACTTTAACCGTAATTTAATGAATTTCAAAATATTTTAACACAAAAACTTGTTAGTTATATATTCAAGCATATAAAACTAAATTAATTAGCATTAACAGAGAATAGAGGAAATAGATTAAATGACAATTAAAAAAGTTTAAACTATATGTTATAGAACTGAAATTTTTTATATCTTAAAGATTCACAACACTATATTTTTCAAATAATTCAAAATTATATAATAATATTTATGAGTTGGCCCAAATGCCATCGTATTCTATATTTACCAGGTGTGAATAAAAGGTGAGAATCTTTTTATCTATACATTATAATGTATAGGAACATGCAAAAGTTATTTTCTATTCTAAATGCTACATATGTTGATCAATGTAAGAATGACTTAAGTGACTTTATTCTACAAAAGAATAAAGTTTGTACTCCATTTCTTGAAGTCCACAATAACAACAATAATAACAACAATATCCAAATAAGAACGCTGTTGAGACGTAGGATCTAAGGAGGTTCAAAAGTGTATAGTCTTATCCCTAATTGGTAAAAAAGGTTGTTTTTTACACACCCAAAAAATAAAATAAAAAAGACAAATAAAAGGATAAAAAATATAAACATAATATAAATATATAATACAATATTAAATAAAAATAAAAAATATATGCTTAAAAGATAATAATATAAATAACATAAATAAATACTTACAAATAAAAATATACAAAGTAATAAAATAAATAGTACTATAAAAATAAAACAAGCTAAGTAATAAAATAAAAGATAAAATAGAAATAGAAATAAAGAAATATAAAAAAATAAATATTCAAAATAATGAAAGAAAAAAATAAAATAGACATAAAGCATAATAATAATAATAAATAAATAAATAAAAATATTATAAAATAAAAATATAATAAATAATTCACATAATAAATAAGGTAAAAATACAAGATAAAATAAGTAAATAAATACACAAACAAACAAAAAAGACAAATAAATAAATAAAACAAACAAGCCACTATAAGAAAATGGTTATGCTAAGCAAAATAACGTTTAACTAAATCATATTAAATGTTTAAGTTAAATAGAAAACATAAGACTTGAAACAAAAAGTTTAAGAGATCGATAAAAAAGAGAAGAATCTCTCTATATAAGATCTTTGTCTTGTATCTTATTATGCCAAAGTTTTTTATTGAAGGTCATGTCATTGGTAAGTTCCAATAGAGCCACATAATTCCTTATCACATCCCCATAGAACACAGTCAACCTAATCATTAAATGATATAATTGACTAATGAGTTCCTTAATATGAAAACTAAAAGTGTGTTTTGATCCTCAAATCATAAAATATGAAATCATACATAATTTGGTATTCCTAATAAAATCCTTTGAAAATTTTTCAATGCATCAACTACGAATTGCTTAGGCATCCAGTCTTTAACAGTATCCACAAAGTAGTCAAAAGACACTTAACTACTTAAGAGGAATTAACAAGAGTGCTAACTCTCTTATGCTTATTCCTATATATAGAAAAAGCATTAGGTTTTTAATTTCTATTAAAATTAAATATTTCAATTATAATTAATTAAATTAAATTAAATCAAATATCTATTGTTTGATTCTTAAGTTTCTCTAACTTTATAATTAAGTCCAACTTAACTTCAATTAAAATTTCTCTTTTAAACTACCTTTTATGTGTAACCCATTAGGTTCCTAATATATTGACAATAATTATAAATTTTAATTCTAATTCATAATTAAAATTGTACAAATTAAAACACGTTTTAGTTTATCGTTAATTCTTCAATTAAACAATTTATAATCATAAAACAAGATTGACGTCTAGTAACATGTGATGACTATTTAAATATTAAAAATGTCAATGTAGTTTGACTTAACTTGTCTATGCATAGTTATGATGTATAATTTAATCCTTTTGTCATCTAGTTTTTCAATTGGACAGAATATGAATGTAATGTCTACTCTTTTGAATCCAATTATGTTTGTTCTTGTTAATTAGTAATTGATTTATAATTAATATTTGAAAATACCTTTCAAATGTTAATTCACTCTGACCAGAGAATTTTTTAAACCATTATTAGTTAAAAATAGTAGAACATTCTCTTTAATTACTTTAGAGTGACGACGAATCGTTTATTGACTTACTCAACTATCTTCATATGGTTCATATTGCTCCTAAGTACTGCTGATAGCTTTATCCTAAATAGGATAGGTCATAAGTAACATCAAAACATAATAATTCTCACATGAGAGCTTTGGTATTCTCAAATTTAAGGATCAATTATATAACAATCATAATGAAGAAATCCACAAACACAGAAGAATATTCTATTTTGAATCCTTATAATTAGGTCAGTTCAGTGAACTTTTTCTCTAATAATCAGTCATACATTAGTTTAAGTATCTTCATACTTTAATTTATGAGATCGATTACTTTCTTATAAAAAAGAAACATAATATGTACTAGTTTATTGTTTCATCAATATATCATCTTGATGAAACTATAACTAGGAACAATTTGAAATAATACATAAATGCAAATTAAATCTCATAATTATGATCTCATCATAATTTCAACTACACAGTAATTATTTTAAGAATTATTCCTTTCATATTAAAACATCAAATATAATTAACATAATATATAAAGATAAAAAATGTCTTTATTAATTAAATAATATTGTCATACATAAAACTACAACTAACCTATTGCTTGAAAGGGTATAAACTAACATGCTTATCATCCATCAATCGCATGAGAATTTTGGCTCTCCTTATGTATGTTTTAATGGTTCTTTCTCAACTAACTTGGATATTACAAATGCTCTCTAATGTGTACTAGTGTAAGCCTCCAATGTTATATGTAAGATAAAAAAACAATATGTCTCATGGCGTATATGAATTGTTATAATTGGTATATGTGAGTTATTATGAATTAGAAGTGTTTTAAGAGCTTGACAATTGATTGATCTTCATTGTCATAATAAGATGACATCAATAAACTGTCGAGATTACACAAGACATCAAAGAATATGGCAGAACTAATTGTCATTTCTTCAAGAACTTCAATCGATAGATTATAAAATTCATTTTCCATATTAAACAGTATTTAAAAAAAACTTGAAGGTTGTAATTCCACAGAATATATGTTCTATAGTTGCTTCAAATTGAATCTATCAGTTGCTATTAGCAAACAACTCAATCAACAACTATAAATCTTCCAGATTATAATCACAAGAAAAAAAAACTAAATATGCAACAAATATATTGACACATGAAATTTGATAACATAGTTTAACAAACTCGACCTACATCTATGGGGCCCTCACCCAACTTAATCAACCTTCACCAAAATACAATAGTCTTATACAAGGCTTTACTGGTCGGCACCACTCACCCTTTGGCGCTACCCACTCGTAATCACACCCCGTGAAAGTATTTCACTCCCAATAGCATGACCATCTCATGCTAATCTCAATAGAGTATTTTTGTAACGATAAACAATCAAGTGGTTGAATGAATAGTAACATAAGCAAGGAAACATTTGAGTTAAAAGACACTCCCATATATACAGTTTCGTTAACTGAAATTATAGGAAGTTATCCAACAAAAATTCTGCTGTGAACCTTCGAAATAATCACTAAAAAAACCCACGCATAACAGCCACGAAAATCATCATTGAATATACATTTCACCACCAAAACGTGCCAAAAACATAACAACAAAATTGATTAGTTTACTGTATGTTTTTCCCTCACAAGTAGTCCAAATCATTCACACACACATAGAGAAATGTAGCTGCAAAGATTGCTCAAATAACTGATAAATCTGTTGCATGCTTATCTTCAATTAAGCATGTCTATCTCCAATAAATCCTATCTTCTCTAGGATTTATTTCAGGTAGGGATCATTCCTTCACACTATCTTATCTTTAAAAATCCCAAACAAAGTGAATATCTTATCATAATGATATACCAAATATACTCAACTACAAATAATGCCCAAAATAATAAATTAGATATCTTAGCAATCTCCCCCTTTTTGGCATCATTTGTCATATGAAGAACTCCCCCTGAGCATGAGAAATAGAAACTCATCCTGAACAAGAGAAATAGAAACTCCCCCTAAATTGAAAGATCATAATACTGGCTATCAACTGTCACTAACAAATCTATAAATACCAATTGAAAATTTTATAAACAACAAAGGTCTTATATTTACCTTTTAGGACAAAACAATGCCAAAACAGAGAATGTCTTAAATGCAATCATTATCAACGAATAAGGAGGCATAAAAATTAGTAGTATGTGCAACGAAAGAATCATAAACACATAGTGCAGTAGTAGAAGGTCAAGATGACAATTTACCATCAATCAAAACACTAGCCAATATATCATTACTCACATCAAAGCCATCCACATATGACTGATTAAATTCATAAGCCCCAAAAATGCATTCAAAGAATAAAAATCAAACTTAATCAATCTCCGCCTTACATAAACCTTATGAAAGCATAAAATTTTATCGTCTAACACTCCCCTATCTAAATTAAATTATTTATACTCAACTAAATTTATAGGATGATCAAGAACAAACTACTTGAAGAGAAAGTATCCCATCATTGTTTTTTGCCAAAAAGATGAAGTGGCTAACAATGATTAGTACGAAAAGCCAAGCAAGCATAAGACAAAGGTTGTGATGACTAATGTTGAATAGAAGAGAAAAACTGAAAAGGACTGTAACACAAATCTAAAATCAATAATCAATAATCATCAATAAAGAAGCCTCTCAACTTTAACAACACTTTTCCATCAGTAGTGCATCAATCCTAAGATTTGGATTAAGTGCACTCCATCTTTTGTCTAGAAATTCATTCATGACAGTGCCATTTTTTCATACATCATTGGAGAAATATAATAGCCCATTAAACATCACATTAATTAGACTGAAAAACAATGTTCCAAAGAACTTTTTTCCATCTTGCATTATCCCAACTTTCATTTTTGTCCTTAGAAACACAATGAAGGAAAATATTGACATCATTGTTATCTGGGACGTCTTGAATATATAAACAAAATAATTGTGTTTCATTAGCCCCACACATTTCAAAAACATGCCTTGAAAAGTTCCCGTAGCTCTGTACTAGTGCCATGTAAATGAATAAAGATCTTCACACCTAAAGCATTCTTTGTAAATCTTATTTCATAAGCAAATTCTCTTTGAAATCATATTGCCCAAACTCATACAGCCCACGACATAGGGAAAAACCAAGATAAAACTTGAAAAACCTAATCATAAAAAACTTCAATCTTCCTATAGCTCATCAATTAAGCATCAACATTTTCTCGAAATAAAGTGACATGACCATCCATACAACTTTTATAATCCATCAAGTAACTTCTTTCACCTATCATATATCATGAACACCCACTGTCAAAATATCATTCATTGTGAGAAGCAACACGTACTGATTTAAGAGCCATAAATGTTTGTAGTTGATTCTTTCTAACTTAAATATGATTTGGTACCATTTACTGTTGCTGAAAAATTTTCAAAGAATGTCTGGATTTTAATTTTCAAAGAACGTCTGGATTTTCTTTTTTGGGCATTCCAAAATAGCATTAGTAATAACTTATAGCAGTTTGGCTGTATACGGCTACATATGGTTGTTTACACCACAAAAGTTACATGTAGGCACAAACTTTCAACTTCTTTTTGACATTTCTCCTTTAACAAATTTAACTTCACCATTTTGCTCATTATTCATCTATGAACATTCACCTTTATAACCAATACCTTGAATGTCTCCTTTGTTTTTTACCAATTTCTAACAATTGTTTTAGCTTTTTTGGTTCCACCATTCAACATTCTTATTCCATTTTTGTTATTGACCACCTGTAGCTTTGTTTCATTAAGTTCATCTATTATTGACAACAACTTCCTCTCTAAATCTTGAAAGACATCCTTCATAGTTGAAATCTCCTTCTTTAACTTATCATTTTGCTTACACATTTTCACCCCCTTTGGCAAACATTAATTCATAAGCCTTGCAAATGTCTTCCTTTTTGAATTCTTATTCACTCTCATCATTTTCACAATCTTAAATAGAATTTTGGACTAAATCATTTATATTTTCCTCGTCAATTTCTTACCTGGTTACTACTAAGCAAGTAACTTGACTTTTGTTGTTCAAAGCAACGAGTATAACATGATCACTCACAATTTCTTCTTCGCTGCCGTACTCACTTTCATATTCATTCTCACTCCAAGTCCTTATGTGAAACTTCCCTTTTCTCCTTTTAAGAGTGTTAGCACATTCTGTTTGCACATGTCCGAAACCTTGACATTCATGACACTGTATCTTCTTTGCCATCCTTTCACCTTTTTGAATTTTCACTTGCTGTTTGAAATTGTTGTTTGATGAACTCCCACCATTATGTCTAAACTCAGATCTATCTTTCTTCACTTTCTTTAGCCACTTATTGAAACTTCTTGTTAGCACCACCAGATCTTCATCTTCATCAGAATTATCTCCTAAATCATGCATAAGTTTTGCAACGTCGACTTAAAGTGTCAATCCTTGATCCTTTTGATGCGATTCCACAAGTTCACGGGTCTTAAGTAGTACAGTATAATATCATCCCACAGGGAGTAATTGTGTAAGTACTAGGCTT